>NW_017547115.1:786737-852656 GCF_001854935.1 Bemisia tabaci
GAACCCGCCCGTCTCCGCGGTTCCGTCCACTCCGTATACTCCGTAGACTCCGTCAGTAGTGCGATCCGAGTCACGCTAACGGAGCCCGGCTCCGCACCGCAGCATCGCCGACTACTGACTTACTGCCGCCGCGCCGGGCACCGTCCCGGCTTCGCTCTCCAGCTATGGCTACGCAGCTCCCACTGCGGGTTCCCGCAAGAGACAATATATATCAAGCTCTATTCCTGCGATAAAAATGAGCCGGTCGAGATGGGACGCCGCAACAATTACCCATTGTTGCCTATCATAACATCGTTCCTTTGACGTAAGGGCGCATCGCTGTTTCTATGCGAGCCCCAGAAAACATAGAGTCAATCGGAGAATAGGGCTCATCTTGAAATTGAGATACGCCCTTATGTTAGAGGAGCGACGATGAAAAAGACTGTGATCTCTTTCTGGATCGCTACACATCGCGAATCCAGTAGTGCATTTACGCAATAAATATAGTTTTTACGAGAAAAATCAGGAAAATATCAGGAATTTTCAAAATGAAAAAGTCAGGAAAATAACAGGATTTTTCAAAATTAAAAAATACTAGACAACGTATACCGATGTCTTTTGATAGACTGATTTATGTTTAAAAAAAGGGAAGAAAAAAAGAAAGAGGTATCTGCTTCTTTAATTTGATTGTCAACACTCAACATCAGTTACATCGATGGCCCATTTTGACCGAGAGAATGGATGATAGCAGTGTACCTAATCGGTTGAGGAAAGAGGTAAGTTCGGAGGTCAACGCTATTTTCCGGCTGATGATGATTGATGAGCAATTTGTTGAGGCTATCCTTCACCTAATGATACGATACACGCACTCGTGATACTAATGAATATTGTGTGCATACGAATACCATTCCTGGGCGATCTTTGAAAATTTTACGGAAAACGGAGGGCTATTTTGATACAATTTTTCACTCAGAGGATGGTAAATATATATTGTGAAAATAAAATTTCTGACAAACTCACAGACGTAGAAAAGAAATGAGAAAATTTCCTTTCAATCAGAGATGACTGGCTCGAAGGAATGATTTCAATGAATTTTAAATATTCTTACCTGCGAACAGAAAAAAAAAATCGAAATCAATAAACATTATTACACAAAGGACGTCAAGATCAAAGTTTAGGAAAGTTGAATATATTCACGCGTAAATTTAAGCTCAGTGGAATTCAATGCTCTGCATTAATTCGATTGTTCCAAAGTGTACCTGTTCTCGCGATTTCAGTCTCTTTCACAAATTGCGACGTAGATCTAAAGAAAAGACTAAAAAACTGGAGAACCTGTTGTCAGGTCTCATTAAAGCCATTAAAGGAAAAGTAGGAAAAAAAGGAGACGGAAAAAAAACCATTGTGAATTCTAAACATAAGCATGCAATGTCGCTGTTTCTTGCCACAGAAACTGAAATCGTCCGTCTGCCGGAGAATCGGACGCGCTTACGCTAAAAAGAACGATATGAAAATGAATCAAATAAAAAAGAAGTATGCGCATAGGATTTGCGAGGAAAATAGTTCATTTTTACTGAATTCTTTTTCACATTGTTCTTTTTAGTATAAATACGCCCAAACGGCTCATGAATAATATCCGTTTCAGGGAGCCCTCGTACGTCATGGGCGCTCTTCAATGCACGAGTTTTTTCGGTGACCGCACAAAAAAAGACCGTAAAAAGCAGGCTGAAACAGTCCACTCCGGACAAAAAACCAGTTCTCGATTCGGAATCGTGTGTTAACCATGGTGAAATACCCAAAACAAACGCCACCAGAGATGGCCCGATGGCAATGAATGAGCCACCTGTGGCCACGCGGCCTCAGAACCTCAGGTCTCAAGATAGACGACCCGAAGACCAGTGGCGTGGCGTGATTTGCGATGTATCGATTGTTATGTCATTTAAACCTATGGTAAAGAATCGATTATTAAGGTGTTCGCTGCGAACACCCTTTGTATAGATCCTTTTCCATGGGTTTAAGTGGCAGATCAATCGATACATCGCAATTCACGCCACGCCACTGCCGACGACCGAGTCTCGCTTTATCCAAATCCATCGCGACATCGTGCAGAACCTGGACCGTTCGCAAAATTTCGCCTGGTCTGCGCTCGCTGTCTGCCCTACTTTGACTGTCTACTGTAGAGGGATCTCCAATTCGAGGCGGATCTCTCTGGTAAAGGATACTAAAATACACGTGTCTTGTTTGCCAATATTGAAAATCGCTTGAATCCTTAGTGAGGAACGTTCGATGATTTAACAAGATAATTCTTGTTTATTTCCTAAATAAATCTTACTGAGAAAATCAATCTCTCAAGAGGACTCGACCAAAGTAATTAATTCATTCTGGAACTACTAAGTGCCAACGCTGCGCAAAATTGCTTTCAATTCGTAGGGTAGGCAATTTACACTGCTCCGATGTACGAATAGTTATCTCACAGTTCCTTTCCTCCTTTGATGATCGATTCCCGGTAGGAGCGTGGCGTGCTTTGCGATACATCGATAGATCAGTCATTCAAAGCTGTAGAAAAGGATCGATGAACAGGGTGTTCGCAGCCAACACCTCAATAATCGATTCATTACCATAGCTTCAAATGGAGAAGTATCGACAATCGATCCTTCACGCCACGCCACTGATTCCCGGAAAAAGAAAAATTGATAGTCAGAGGTCGGGCTCAGACCCTGGTCATTTTTATACGAGACTATACAGGCCTTTTAAGCATTGCTAGCCACTTCCCGAGAGAATGATGAATTCCAAAGTGGAGGAAGTATAAAATGACTAAAGTTGCCGCAAAATTATAGGTCAATTAATACATTGCACAGTTGTTCTGCTTTCAGTCCTTGCCGATATATATTTACTTTTAAGACATTTAACGAGGACTCCTCACACTTAGTATTTTATTTCAACAGGTTTTATGACGCAAATAAATTGATGACATCTCTTCCGAGTGCTGATACGAGTACAAATGTCAAGCGTTTTCGCACAAATACAGTTATTTTACGACGACCGAGCAGAACTTCCTTAATTTTTGAAGAAGGAAAACGTGAGGGATTGGTTAGAAACATGAAGATAACTCCTGCCGGATTAATTAGCAGTAGCTACTTTCGCCGTTTTAAAGCCGTAATCAAAAAATTATACTTGAGCAATAAATGTAGAAAGCTCCAAGTTTACAGATTGATTGCCTTTAAATGTGCTAACCTCTATCTCTGGGCTTATCTATTTATGATAACAAGTTTCCTGAAGATTAAGCATGTTATTTTTCTGTGGGAATTTTCCGTGCATAAACTTTCATTTTAGTGCTTTTAAAATGACATCTCAGTATCTTAATTTATAAACCGATAACCCCTTTACTGGAACTGTGGAGCTAAAAATTGCCAAAATATTATCGAGGTCTAACACTCGTAGGCTATACGTAGGCACGTTGCCAACTTTTCTTACTAGAGCCAGAAAATCTGGAATTATAACTTGAAAAGTGCGAGAGCCAAGAGAAACCGTGGTGAAGACACGCTGAACATTGAATGTAACTAACAGTCTTATTCTTAGACTTGGGCTGAGCATCACAGGTTACTATAAAGGTGAGGGTCCCAGCGTCTGGACCATGCCTAGTTTCCTGGAGAACTTCATTGTAAGGAGAAGAGAGTCCAGTGCTAGCTTTCGGGGAAATTCCGCAAATTCTGGCACCACTTGACGACAAAGCAAATCAGGAGTCGGAGAACCGGGGAAGGCGATTCCGGTAAGTCGCGGCTAACTGGCGGAACTGTAACTAATAACAGAGGGCGGCTCGTTAACGACACAATACCTCCTGCACCGCCCACACATTCATAATATAGTGGCACGTTCGCGGAAAAAGCTGCCCTCCGAATTTGACATTTTACGCCGGCAAGAACTATGAATCGATCACTCCAGTTTGCATAACACCCCATCCTACCTCTATAGAGCTAAGGAAGAACGCCATATGAGCCTTAAAACTTTGCCTAATTTCCTTTGATGGAATAATATGAATTTCTTCTTGGAAACTACGAAAGAGTCAGAGCAATCGCGGTAAAAGAAGAAGAAAAAGTGAAGAGGAATATAAAAAGAAAACGAAGGAGAGGAAAAAAGAAGAGGAGAAGAGCAAAGAAGAGGTAAGGAGAGGATGAAAAAAAAATTATACCTGATCCTTGTTTTCTTCTGCCACATCTTCTTCTCCTTTTTCCCCTTTCTCTCCCCTGTCCTTTTCATCCTACGTTTCTCCCACTTTTTCTCCTTGTCTATCCTCTTCAGCTTCTCCGTCTTCTCCGTCTTCTTCCCTTCCCTTTTCTTCTTCAACCTCGTCTAATTTCTAATGCGTCCTCGTCCGAGAGATGCTAGAGGTCCTACGACTTAAGCCTTCGACACAGGGGTGAAAATTTGAAGATGTGAATTCGGATTTGACCGGGATTCACCTGAATAAAATCAAGGATGATAAATCGGCACGTGAAATGATGAACCTGGTCCGGGGGAGGAGTGGTGGTGGGAGGGGGTGGGGAACCAGTGGCCGGGGCGGTAATTAAGCATCTTAGCTCTTTGCTCAATATTTGCACCAAGCACCGGTGCTGCGATGAATAAATTACCGAGCCTTGCCGTGGGCCCGGGCACGGACTAATAGGATCGCCGCGGAGTCCTCGGACGACGTCCAACTCCCCGGTCCCCGGTCGGGCGGTCCGGTCGCCCGGTCAGGCCGTCGTTGTATGCACTTCTGGAGCCCGGCCAGTTTCATTAAGAACGCTTGCCGCCACCGCTGCGACGTTGCCGGACTCACGTGTAAACCGACCTTATTCCCATCCCACAGCCAAGGGAACACCAGCAGATCCTCAGTTGCGATGGCGAAAATGTAGGGCCCACAGGACCCGCAATGGGAAGGGACCGACGGCTCTATGGGGACCAATAGCCTGCTGGAATTTCCAATATTTCATTAAAATTTAACTCCTCAATCGATCCTTTAGGGGGAAGGGGCGTATTGAGGGGGGCGTATTGAGGGGGGCGTATTGAGGGGGGAGGGGCGCTTGGTAAGTTACACCACTGCTGAGTTGACTTGGTCTACGTTCTATCCGACATGTAAGGGATGATCCAAAAGTCTAGCAACACCCTCATGGCCGCCAGGGCTCTTAGCACTTCACAATATGTGATTTTTTAATACTTGAAAGGGTCATAAAATTCGTTTTCTTTGACCTTAGAGTACTTACAAAATTTCAAATTTTGAATCTACTTATAATTTTTGGAACTTTTTGGCTTTGTTTTCCCCGCGAAACGGTGCGAACCCAGCACCATTTCTCCACCTTGTTACAAAATTTCAAATAATTATCTCAAATTCTACGAAAGTCACAGGGATCGTGCCAGGTGCTGGTGCTGAGAGACTTATAGACCACCTTGTACGATGAGCCTTAGAATACATGCATCTTAATGAAGCTCAGACACTTCCGGATTATGTTCGGTTCCATCATCGACCGATTCAGTTTACCGCACAGACGATGAATGGTCCCTGCATGGGTGCGAAGAGCAGGGGATCTGTATGGTACAGAAGCGAAACTTCATGAAATTTGCGAAACTTGTTCTTAGATACACTTTAACTCCTGAAGGTAGGCAAATTTACCCTCGCTCATTGGAAATATTTGATGAATTTTCGATTTTGCGTGATACTGCTTGACACGGATCATCGGTGTTATTCAACGCGGTTTCTGCTGTTTACCAAACACCGAAAAGTGTTGATTTAATGAGAGTATTTGGCTATTATGCACCGTGGCAGCTTGCCTATTCGAATCGATCGATTTTTAAACGCAACATGTGAATTTTTCGAAGGGACTAATATCTGTCCGTTCCGATGGGCTTCGAGGCTCATCAGAAGATGTGCACGTTACGTTGAGGATCGACCGATTTACCTACACGCAAAGTTGCAGAGACGCAGTCAGGTTTATGAAATGACTTCAACTTTTAGTATCATAACAACCGCCACACTATTGCCATATTTGAAGGGAAATAATATTATTTTAGTCTAGAGGCGCGTTGCACCAGACGGCGCGGCGAGTCAGTGCAAAAATGATGCATGCTTATTATTTAGAGCTGAGCTTAAGTTTAGCAAGCCCGTCTTCTCCTCTTTGAATGATGTCTCCTATTAAGCGAAAGAATTTATCATTACTCCTACTCTAAAAGTGGTCACGTTTAGTTAAAAAAATAAAGGAGACAATCTTTGAAGTAACTATGATTATTTAGAGACCCTACAAACCGTTACACGTCAAAACCCCCAGCGGCCACTACGCGCGACGAGCACGCCCGAAATAAAGTTTAAAAAAAAAAAATTCTTCATTGATTCAAACATTTTGAAGTAGAAGGGCTCATCTGGATTGTCACCCATTCGTTGAAAACTGAAAAACTATATGAATCATTCTAGTGCATCAGCAGATATCGTTGAAATTGGAAAGAGAGAGTTAAAGACAAATCTTGATTTTTTCAACGATTCTAAGCAAGATGGAGAGAGAAGAAAAGAAAAGGGAAAAACAAGAATACAAAAAAAAAAAAAAAAAAAAAAAAAAAAAAAAAAAAAAAAAAAAATAGAAGAAGAAATGGGAAAGCAGGAAGAGGAGATAAATAACTCAATTAATGAAATGATCATCCTTTAAAATAATCTATTGCAAAGCACGCATAGACCCGTGACTCCGAACACGGTATTTCCGCTAATTTAAAAATAAACCAAAAAACACCCTTTAAAACTGCTACATAAAATGATATTCCTGGATTTTCATGCGGTAAACGCCCCATGTTTACAACCACCAAAATCAATTTGCAACGGTTGTACATGCGGTGTTTTCCCTTGATTGGATCATCAATGCTTCCCAACTCGTACCTGCGGGTCGAGTGTTAAATCGCTATCGATTGGAATGATCGATACATTTCTATTCTGGCGATGATATTCATTTGACTCATTCGATAACGATTCGAGAATCGATTCATCGTCGAGTTGAACCCCGGTCCCGACTTTAACGGTAGAAAAACCGCGTATATACATCGGTTTTCTACTAGGACGACGTGGTTCTACCTAAGCAGCGCAGAAATAGCGGTCTGCTTTTAAACTGGCGGGAAAATTCCGGGAACCGTCGGCGGTGAGGGGCGAATGTTGGCGAAGAAAAGGTGAAATCACAGAAACGAAGGACGAAGGCGTGAGTGAGAGCTAGGTAAAGGGACGAAATAATTCGGGATGTTTACCTGCCGTAAATCTTCACAACAGGTCTATTTTAAAAGTCCTGAACTAGACATGGGCCAAACATGGATGGGTCCGCGGTCGACAGCAAATTGACCGAAAACGGCGTGGCGGCACTGTCATATTCGATAAATCGTCGATTCCGAGACGAAGAAGCGTATTTCCATTCCAACGTGGCCAGATTGACAAAAAAATACAAATATTCATGAGGATATGAGTGCGACATGCACTGGAAAAAAAAACATATTGGATCTAGAGTCCAGACTCTTAAAAACATCGACGAGAAAAAGGACTCTTGATTCAATCAGAATCTAGCTTAAATCAAGAACCGAGCCGCTTAATTTAAGCGGATTTTGTTTTGATTCAAGGAAAAATCCGATTGAATGAAGAGTATTTTTTCTTGTCAATGTTTTCAAAAGTCTGGACTCTAGATCCAATGTGTGTTTTTTTCCAGTTTGTATTTCCAAACTTTTGCTGATTTTTACCTACTGTAACGAAAGGAAAATAAATGGTAGACATCGGATGAAAAAGATCAAGTGCTTAGGACAATGGGCTTCAGGTGGTAATGCCCGGCAGTTTCCTGGTGAAATAAAAAATTGCGAGTGGGATTTTGCGAAGTCCCCCCCCCCCCACCCCGCATTTTTAAAAAAAGATCATCTGTAGATCAATCTGGGATCCCTAAAATATTCGTAGGGGGAATAATCATAACTTCCCGTTAAGAGTAAATATTTTTCTGGGAGGAGTTCTGTTTGGCAACACCCAAATGGATTTACGGCATCTTCCCGCGGCAAGCCTGATTGAGATTTCATTTTGACCTGTAGACAGCATCTTTTTTTAAATTTTTGCTGCTCCGTGGCACAGCGTCGAGATACGCAGAAAAACAACAGACCTGCCGTCGGAATTCATTTTCGGTATAACTTGACAACACTGTAACAACAATCAGGTCTATAGGCGGCTGATGCGGTGGAGGTGGAAGTGGTAGGGTCTTCCGAGAGTGACCGGTCGGATCGGCAGAGGTGTTCCCCAGTTTACCTCAGGGTTTTCCTGTTTTACTGGGCGATCAGAAAACATTCCAACCAACGCCTCTGGCTTCGCGTTGGTTGTGCACGCTTTTACAAAACTACTTCTCTCGACGATTGCTAAAATTAAAGCGGTTTCGGAATGAATTTTGCCGCCTGTGGGCAAAAATGTGAGGCGGAAAGTCCAACAGTCAGCATACATATGTGACCGTTTTCCATTACCCTCTTTGAAATTGGAATCATCCAAAAATAACACGCACAACTTCCTCTAGGCTCCTCATTTAACAGAGAAGTAACATTACAAACAAAACAACGCGATATTAACCAACCGAGATGCCTTTCCAAAAGATAAACTCTGCATTTGAACAATGCGCGGAGCGTAAGACAACGGAGGAATATCCGAAGTTGGGTTCGAACCTAACATGCAACTATTTTAACTCCTAGGTGGGCCGGGTTGCATACGCTCGAATCTGTGGGCGAAATCTGAGATCTGCCAACGGCTTTCTTGTAAGGGCACCTGTGTGATTATTGTTCTTCTTGAGCGTGACGTCTTTTTTGATAAACTATTTGGACGCTCCTACCAGACAGATTTGTACCGCAATTCTAAAAAACTGAGATGCTTTCCAAAAGACAAACTCGGCATTTAACTGATGCACGGAGCGTTAGACCATGGTAAAATATACGAAGTCGGGTTGGGACACAACATGAAGCTAATTTACGATGGGCCGGGCTGCTTACGCTCGAGAAAAACACTGATCGCATCCTTGCGTGTACCCTATCGCGAGAGAGAGAGCCGTATATTGCTTGCGCGCGTTGGCTGCGAACACATTTCGCCCGCAAAATCGAGCGTATGCAACCCGGCCCACCGCAGAGTTAAAATAGTTGTATGTTAGGCTCGAACCTAACTTCGCATATTCTCTCGCTGTTCTTCGTGTTGTTGTGAGTGGAAAGAGCGTTCCGTTACCTATGATGTGTAAAAAAGGCTCAGATTTTATCGAAATGCTAAATATAAGCATCCGTACTTCATTCACCTGAACCTCAAACCGGTAAAAGAGCACGTGATGCGAAGCAAATGCTAACTTGCAATTCGAATAAAGGATTGACATAAAATCTGTGAATCGGACTGTAATTTTTTAGGATTCATTACGGTAATTTACACTTTCTGTAATTTAAAAAAAAAGCGCGTTCTGTAAAAATGAAGGAAGCTTTAAATACTGAGGCAGAAAAGGAAATTGTACTAGAAATAAAATTTTACGATTAAATGGTGGTGATCCAAAATTCGTACAGTTTATACTGACAAAGAATGAAATACCGCGAATGTTGCCTTGGAAAGTAGTACCTTGAGTGATTATCATTGAGTACTTTTTTAAAAGATGACATCTCCATAACTCCGCAATGTAAAAATTTGGCCCCGCCAGTGTTAAATTTTAAGCTGAACCGGAGTGTAAGGCATCAACTAACCTGCTGACCCATGAAATCTTCCGACTGGTCAACTTCCTAATGTTCAACCTCTAAGTCTGCTATACCAAGCTTTTATGATAAATCCTCTCTTTATTGGCTCGAAAAAGAACAAGTAAAATTGCTCCACGGTTTGAGAAGCTTCTCGAGTCTTGACGGATCGAGGTTTTGACAACTTATCTGAACGCAGCATGCTCCACTTCCGAACTTCGGCTTAGTGATTCGCTTATTCACTTTTTACGGCTGGTTTAAATTTCACATAAAACTTAGGCTTAGCTACAACAAAAAAATACGGGACTCCGGATTATGAAATGACATTCCACAGACGAATCAGAATCAAGGAACTTGCTCCGAAACTACGAGTGCGCGTGTTGTCTGTTATTCTAAAGACCGAAACCTAAATTTTTGCGAGTAGAAAAAACCGCAATTGTAGAGTTTACAATTGGGTCATGCTCGTTCTCTATGAAGTAAAGCCACGATTGGTAACTGGGAGTCTTCATGGTAAAAAGAGGAACAAAAAGAAAAGATTAAGTTATAGACAAGTTGGTTGTGAAGAAATCTAGGGCGTAAAGCAGACGCCTTGAATTTTCAATTACTTTCATGTGAACAGTGGCGATTTTGCAAGTTGGCAACATTGTTTTTCCTTCGTTTAAATCCATTACAAATATCGATTTTGGGTGAGGCAAGCTGCCTCACGAAGAATCGATTGTTTCACATACATTTAAATGGAGGAAGAACAGCGTTGGAAACTTTCAAAAATTGCCACTGCATGAGGAGGGATGAAAACTAGCTTTTCTTCAGTGGCAGGTCTCTTTAACGCGTCCTCAAGTATTTAGCGCCATAATTATCAAGGTCAAAACTCATCGTTTGTTGTAGGACAAGGGGCTTAACAGATCGTTCGCGGTAAATGAAGGGGAAAGGGAGAGAGAAAAAAATCCATGCGAGGACGGAGGCGGACCATCAGGTTCCATACGTGAGAAAAATGATGAATGAAAATAGTTGTGCGGATATTCAATCCAGATCGACTGACCCTCGTTGTTTTTTTCCTTTTCTTTCGATGAGAGGGAAAAACACCCTAAGAACTACAATTGGATGCCAAATTTCTCCCGATACAACGTTTATAGTGCAGAAACGGTGTAAAGTATCAACCATAAAATCTACATTTCCCTTTCTGAATCAAATGAAGAATAATTCTCTTCGAGGAACATAAAACAGTTTCCGAGCAATCGAAATTCTATCAGAAGAAATTCGATGACTTCCCAATGTCTTTTCGTCGCTTACGGATAAATTTTCAATTCCTATGGTCTCTCAGTCATTCGTCTCTCCCTAGATCCGAAATGTCTTGAAACATATAGTTGATGTTTCAATGTTTCAAAACATGTTCAGCTATAGTAAGAAAAACGCCTCCAGACGTTACCTAATATCATTGGACGAAATACACATTTTCAGGGAAAGTGTGGATACCTTAATACAATTTTTTAGAAAATTAAATCTACAATTAACCGAAAAAGGTCAAGGAAAAACATCCAGAACTGGGATACAAATATTTAACGTGGCTACTCCCCCTGTTCATCAAACACATAGATCTATGATTTAATTGTCTGATCTGTAGATTTGGCAACATTCTAATGTTCCTGCAATGTTTTTCCTTGGCTTGGCAGCATATTCGGACGATGAAGCTCGCGGATTCCATTTCTGGGTAGCCGACTCCTGGGCAGAAGATTCCGAGGATTTGGCAAAGCGGGGTTATACCCCCGAATCGTCGCGTCGGTGTGAAGCGGTGGCGTGAATCCGAATCCACCTGAGCGGGGCCCAGGGGCCTGGAGCCTGCCGCATGCCGGGGCGGCCCGCCCAAGGCCCAAGGTTAAGTTTTGAAACCCATCCCGTATAATAGAAGTGAAATTACTAACCTCAAACCCTGGGCGCCGCGCCGCGCGCCGCCGTCGACCCGACTGTTTTGTTCCCGGCTACTTACCTGTCGACAATTGACAGCAGTCTCTTTCGAGTTCGTCGAAATGAGTTCCACCTGATTCTCCCCTTTTTGTTCGATAGTTTTCCTTTCTCATTATGTCTGCTCCATACCCTCTAGCCTCCGCTACTACGCTACGCTCTGGAGAGAAACTGACCACGTGATGCTCACGACCACTGGAAAAACTTAGGTCTGGACGGCAAGGAATTCGATCCACGATTTTCGGGGGAAGATCGCATGACGGTATTGTCGAAGTAAGTGCGGAATTTTAGGGTAAACTTAGCCGGTACCTGGGTTACGTGTTTAATTTTAACGGATGGAAAGGTTTTAAAACCCTCCAATTTTCTAACAGAGCGGTAACTTTAGTAAGATCGAAACTAATTTTCCTTCAAAATTTGACCATTTCTATCCCGCGAATTCCTTGATCATGCTATGCTACTCAACACAGCAAAAGATGTATTTTTTTGTGCAAGAATTCGAGATATGAAAGAGCACAGAGTACGTAAAAACTGAAATTATTTCTGGCAAAATAGCAGTAAGTGAACATTCTTCTGCCAGAGATCAGTTCAGTCAGTTCTGTTCTTATGTGAAAATTTTCAATCTTCAAAGAAATTCGTTATTATTTTGATGCGGAAGCGTATACAAAGTGCGCTGAACTTTGATCCCTTGCGTCACATGAAATGAAGTGGATCGAGAGTGTCCGGCAAGGTTAGACATTTTTTCTACTTCACGTCCAGAGCCTTTCAATTCACCCATTTTTCTTCGGATGTCTAGAAATTTCTTCTTCCACTCTAAAGTTAAAAAAGCTCATCGTGAAAGAAAGGATTCGTTGTCTCCGAAGAAACGACGAGTTTAAAAGCAACCATCATTTGAATACAGGTGATGTTTCGTTCATAGTGTAATCTGAAAAATGTACACCCTAGAAGTACCATAAAAAAAACGCCCGTCGCCCATCCCCCTTGATAACATGATCGAAAACTACTTCCATTTTCCTACCCTTTCGTTAAAGTCTCTCGACATTGTCTTTTGTTCAACATCAGCACTCTACAAAATCTGCAACCTGCTTCCATTCCTTCCCAATTTGACTGGATATTAGCCCAATACGAGTGTCTGATTGGGATAATTGGCCGCGAAACGGGGCAATTTTTGTGGACGGCGCGGCGACGCGGCATAGACGTGACTTGGAATTTGTGCGAGAGTTGGCCGCTCCAACGCTCGGCGTCCCGGCCGAAGACGGCGAGCCCTCACATATGACCTCTTTAAATCTGTTTCCCGATCCCCGTAGCCCGTGCCCCGAGCCCCCCAAGCCCCCCTTCCTCGCGAGACCGTCTCCGTCCCCTTTCTGCGGTCCTCCCAAGACCGACCTGGCTTACTCCTGCCCGCTGTTGCCGCACCGGCTCCGATTAAAATCGATCCTTTGACATTTCCTCTTTGGAATTTCACGGATTCAAGATGTAAATCATCAGCACCTTAGGAGACGGATTCATAGTCAATCCCTTTAACATTTCCTCTTTGGAATTTCACGGATTCAATATGTACATCATCAGCACCTTAGGAGACGGATTCATAGTCGATCGATCAGTTGATGATTCCTAGATTTTAGGAATTTTCATCGAAATTTCATAGCATCACATTACGCGGTAAAACGACAAGTCCACTGGAAAAAAAAAGAAAAAAGAAAAAAAAAAAAAAAAACCACATTGTATCTAGAGTCCAGACTCTTGAAAACATTGACAAGAAAAAGGACTCTTGATTCAATCAGATTTAAGCTTAAATCAAGAACCAAGCCTTTTAATTTGAGCAGATTTTCTTTTGATTTAAGCTTAAATCTGATTAAATCAAGAGTCATTTTTCTTGTCAATGTTTTCAAGAGTCTGGCAACAAATCAAGAGTATTTTTACTTGTCGATGTTTTTAAGAGTTTGGACTCTAGATCCAATGTGGTTTTTTTTCCCAGTGTGCTGGTACACAATATTTGACCGAGAAAATTTTTGAGTAACTCCGAAAGTATACCCAGAATGAATATCGAATATAGTTTTGCCTTTGATTTACGCAGTTTACCCCGGATGAACTTTTAAAGCTAACTGAAAATATTTCTTGATCTAATTTTGTGTACAACTACCTGACGTACTGTATCATGGCGTAGTGCTTGCGATCTTAACTCTCGATTTGCAATCTGTCACCAATTGGACGAAAACCGTTAAAAATTAATTTCATGAATTGATAATTGGACGATCTTTTATCAGTGTTGTGACTCTCAAGAAGAATTTAAAAATAAAGGCCCCACCACCCTCCCATGGACCGATTCCAAGACTCAAAGTTAACGTACTTTTCTTCCGAGAATCGAAAAAGGAATACGATTTTTCACGTGGATATAAGATTCTTGTCCTAACTGCACTGAAAAGATTATTTTAACTGGAAAGAAACCTTGGGTTAATTTTTTCGAAAAATTGTGAAAAGCGTGCACAATCTGACAACTTTTCTCAGCTCCGTACCGCTCCTTTTCGTCGCTGATCCGCTAAACGGGGAAACGATCCGCATCCAGAAAACTGAGTCTCCCCACAGATTCGCGAAGGCCCCCCCCCTCACCCCCGCCCACCACTTCAGGGCGTAAGTATGGTTAAACTGGTGAAAACAACATGATGCTTGTTTCCGCCAATTTATTCCTCATGATCTGTGATCAACCAAATGGGTCTGAAATTTGATAGTAGAAAAAGAGGTCCCAGTGCTTTAAAGTTTGCCAAATTTCAATTTTAGGAAAACTCATTCGTAATCGAATGCGAGTAAACGCAAGTGTCATGATGATTGTGGCAAATATTCGGGAAAAATCGACATTTTGGTGCGGACACTCTTCCCCTCAATTTTACAGATTTTTATGCGAGAAAGTTGAGAACACGCGGTCAACTTATGATTCAGCGCTGGAATGAAATGAGTACTGTGAATGAATCTGCTCGTTCAAAAATACTACTTATGTTGAAAAAGGGGAAATAATGAGAGACTTTAACGAAAGAGCAGGCAGGTGGAAATAGTTTTGGTAGTCTCCACAGGAGCTGGTCAACGGTTGTTTTTAAGGCTAATTGGACGTATTTCTGCCAAACGGAGCTATGTGTATTATGACGTGAGCTCTGTTATGCATATATTCTTATGGGTCTGAGGGCTCATGTCATGATGCACACAGTTCCGTTCGGCAGAAATACATCCCATTTCAGTTGTAAATTCTTCAAATCACACCGTAAACAAAACTTTCTATATTCTAAAAAAATAATTTTTTTTTAATAAAAAAAATCGTTGTATATATATTAGGAGAAAAAGAATTCTTTCTTTTAAAACGAACATGCTATATTTTGAGTCGGAGAAGAAATTCCTTGGAAAAATGAGTGAATTCTAAGGATATGAACACGTCGAGGAGAAAATGAAAAATTTACTGGAGAAATGTAAGATTTATACAGAAATTCTCCTGCATTAGCCATCAAGAAGACATTCTCTTTGAATCAAGAATAAAAATGACTATTTTACGAAAAATATCGTCATATTGAAAGGAAAGTAAGTAGCGTATAACAAGCATGATTTTCTTGTCGACAATTTTAGGAGTATTTGTATCGAAATCAGTTTCTTTCGGTTAAAATTACCGTGATTTGCGCAGAATACCCGGACTCGACGAAAGTCAAAGCTTAAAGGTTGAACGTACACGACACGAGGACGCATTTTAAGAAATTTCGGCATGAAAACACAGGCGTGAAACTAACCTCTTCATCCCCGGATTGGAGATCATCGTTGTCGGCGCGATCGTCATCCATGATCGAGAAGGGATCGCTGTCCCTGTGGGAGTTCTGGTTGTTGAGATGGATTTGTTTTCGGGGCGAAAGCACATCCCCATCGGGATCCTCGTCGTCGCAGATCGACGGCGATTTCCGTTTCCCGCACGCCATCGACGCGCCGCTAAGCACAGACTCGTGGTTCGAGTTATTATTGTTGATGACGTCACTCATGAGCGAGTCCTGATGGGGGCTCAGGTCCACCGAAATGCTCCCTCCGTCCTCAGTTTTCAACCTCATTTGCGGACTGTCCATCTTGCGCTCGAGAACTTTCATCTAAACAGTTTGTCGCGACCGAACTCGGGGGGAACAATTCATTCACTCGACGAGATCAAAACACACGGAAAAACGGGGGTTTTGAGCGAACACTGGGAGAAACAATGCCGATTGCATGTTGAACTTGAAAATCACAAGGTTAGAACAATTAAGTGAATCATAAATACGTCATAAAACAGGCACGACGAAGAAGAATTCGAACTGAACACACTAAAAAATGGCACCGATTGAAGTATCAACGAGATAAATGCGATAAAATTCGTTTGATTTATCTCAAATTTAGCGAAAAATGAACCGGGATTAAGATGGCTTTTGAATGTAAGGGTATACGAAACAACACTTTGAATGAACCTGCAGGTTTAACTTGATGGACCTGCGAATGACACAAAATTTAGTGGTTCCTGAGGTGAGAAATGGCACAGACGTAGAAAGTAGGTTAGATTTCAACAACCCGCACGCAGTGTAAAACAAGCACGAAAACTGAGCGAAATGTCGGTGAGAGACAACAGGTGCACAGGAGGAAATAAGTATGTTGCTTGAGGAAAAACGATGAACGCACTTGTCAAAAGGCGAAATCACACCGAGGCGCGTGGAGCAATATCGAACTGTTAAAACAAAACACGACGAAGATATCACTGTCGGAGTGCGAGAGGGTGGCGTTTACCGGAGGCTCGAAAAGTTCACAGGGGAAAACGAGGGAAAAGTTGAGAGGTTAGAACACTCGGTAAGGGCCCGAAGACATATGGAGCTGCGCAGAAGACGCCTGGAGCCTTATTGAAAATCACAAAAGACGAGAAGGTAGCTGCGAGCGAGAGAGACGAGGACCGCGGGCGCGAGAGAGAGAGAGGCCGCGAGTGGGGGTAGGCGAGAAAGCGGAGGAGCGCGGAGGAGAGACTGAGAGAGGGGCAGCCGGGAGTACATGAAGAAATTTTTTCCGAGTAGAAATCAGCAGTGCTGCCTCGCAACGGTCGTAATCAGAATTATAAAACAAGTTTGGTGGCTCCGAAATGTTATCTCTCTCCATCGTCCTCTCCGAGTGGACGACCGGAGGGGCGGGGGCTCCCTCTCGCCGATTCCACCGTTGCCTCCTCCGCGGGGATTCCCGCCGCCCGCCGCCGCCGCCACCGCAAATTCCCGCTGCTTTCGGCTCCGGGATGAATCCCTCCGCGAAAGAGTGGGTGGGGCCCGGCTCTGGACAGAGAAAATCACTTTCCGCACGTGGTCTATCGATTATCGAAAAAATAAACACCCAATTGTACATCATTTTAGAGGGGGTCCGCTATGCACTGGAAAAGAAAAACACATTGGATCTAGAGTCCAGACTCTTGAAAACAATGACAAGAAAGAATACTCTTGATTAAATCGGATTCATGCTTGAATCAAAAAGAAATCCGCTTAAATTAAGAGACTCGGTTCTTGATTTAAGCTAGATTCTGATTGAATCAAGAGTACTTTTTCTTGTCGATGTTTTTAAGAGTCTGGACTCTAGATCCAATGCGTTTTTTTTTTTTTTGTTTTTTTTTTTCCAGTGTACATCATTTTAGTGGGGGTCCACTATGGGTCAATATTTCAAAATATATCCTCACCTATGGTGCCTACAAGAAATTCTGCATCCATAGGAATGATATACTTCAAAATAGGTGAACTATTTTGGCAAAAACGAAATTCCAGTCTCCTTAGAATCATTTGGGAATGTTCATGCCAAAAAGCATATTCCGATTTTTGAAGAAAAACCAGTAGGACTGTTTCCTATTTACTATCTGTGACAATACACTAAAATCGGTCGCAAATATGAAAGAATACTTTTGGCCTTTTTGATAAGACTTTGGAGGATGATTTTTGGCGCGAAAATTCCTGTATGATGAATCTACGCCTGCAACTTTGATGTTTTCAAAATAAACCACTAAATGGTTACAATTTGAGAAATACTGGTCGCACTCAGTGTGTCAAATCTGAAAATTCACCATAAGGCGAATTTTTTTTCAATAGATTGAACAAATTTCTTTAAAACACGAATTTCGCTATACATTGTTAGGGAAACGGATAGTAAATTTTTAATGAACTTTCAAGGTGTGAGTTAGTCAAATTTTTCAAGGCAATTTTTCATCAGTCTGCTTTGTTCTTACAACGGAGCAACCTTTTAAAATTCCATGTTGTAAAATTTCTTGAGTTTTTACTATTTCTTCCAATCATAATAAGCTATTCATTCTTCGGAGAGTCCCTTATATTAAATGGATGGTTGGTAGATTGATTTATAAAATAAACAATTCTATTCGTCTCTATATGCTCAAGTCACGAGCTAAGTGCGCCATCAGGTTTAAGTTTAACAGAACAGTACAAAGTTGCATTTAGTTTGAGCCGAAAAAAGAGGTTTGAAGTTTTACTCCCCCATGAAACTCAATGTGGAGTAGGAAGTTCGATGGCTATTTTCACGTTCAACATACTTTGTGCGTTTCTGTTAAACTCGGCCCCGGTGGCGAAGCGTGAATGATCGAGTATCGATATTTCCCCATTTGACGCTGCGGTAAAGAATCGATCATTAAGTTGTTCGTTGCGAACAACCTGTAAATCGATCCTTTTCCATAAGTTTAAATGACAGAACAATCGATAGATCGCAAAACACGACACACCACTCCTCGGTCAAGATGATTCCCTACAGAGATCTGCAGTGGTCTAATCCAATCCAATCCCGGGGCTTAGAACGACTCTACTCTAAAGTTCCTACAGCCGGAGAGATTTCTTCAAGCGTGCGCTGCTGGGCACCCACGCACACCATCGCACACGTTCGTTCGCCCAATGCTCATTCATTTGCGGTTGACCAGGAATGTACGAGTAGTATAGGAGCACGGCCATACAGCACACAGCACACCTGCATTGCGGCTTACGGCCTGAGCCGACGCTACAATTTTACTAGCTATATCCCGGTCTAAATCACGAGTGGTATCATTGTATCGATTTCAGTCCCTACAAATCAGTAAACATATCTAGGGAACGCAGAATAGAATTTGCACAAGAAAATGGAAATGTTCGCCATGCTGCTGGTCACTTCGGTGTTATTTTGTCATTTTTGTAGTGCGAGGGAGGCTGCAGTGATAATAATCATGCTAAAGCAAGGAATGATGATTTTTATCATTTTTCAAGTGGCTCCTGCTGTTTCGAGTGAGCCGTCCCTGTATTTCAAAACGCTTCAAAAAGTAAGGGATTTTTGCGTTACAAGGGGTACAGGAAAGGTACTGCGCAGTATAAGGATGTTAACTTTCAAACATCAAAAAAAATTAAATCATAAATGTCTCATTTTATTGCAACCAAGACCTGTTACATTTCAATTGATTTTTTAAAAAAAAAAAAATTGTAATGGATCTGTCAACGTGACATAATATTATAGGGGTCCAGTACAGTTTTATAAAGCTTCATAGGGGGCTGTGGTGGCAAAAAACCCTTAAAAGCGTTACGTGCTTTAATTTCAGCTCCAAATAAAATCTCACAGAGGCATTTTCCAGGGCTCGCCTATTTTTCATCCGACCAACAGCTCCTGAGACTGATTTTTTAGCTGAAAATATACCAATCTTTGTCCACATCTACAATGCGTCATCAAGAAGTCCACATCACGCCTGGTTGACGCGCTGAAAATGGGGTCAATAGTGAACAGGCCGATGGTAAGACTGAGTATAAAAACATATATGCCTCCATTTTTAGCTCTAATTTTTAGGATGGTGGAATATTCATGGATACGTGACGGTACGGGATATCATGGATGCCAAGCAGACCATCGTGCATGACATTATGACAAAACAACTCATCTGGTATGGTCATGTCCAGAGAATGGCAGGAGACAGGTTGCCGAAGAAGGTCCTTGACTGGGTTCCTCCTGGGAGAAGACGCAGAGGGCGCCCAATGAAAGGTTGGAGGGACGGGATTGAAGCAGAAATGTTGAGGTGCTCAATCCCCCAAGATTTGTGGTTTGAAAGAGAGCAGTGGAGGTTAGGAGTCGTAGAGCGCGAGGGAGTGCTGTAAAGCGACTTGTATGTATGTATGTATGGAATATTCATGACTGATTCAAAGGGATCGCCGAGTGGCGTAGGGTCGTGGTGGCTGAAAGAAGCTGCGCCTCCCATCCCTTTACTGAAATGACCTTTCTTCTGCGTGAAGAAAAAGAGTAAGAAGAAGAAGAGGAGGACGAAAAGAAGATGAAAGAGAAAAGAAGAAAACAGAAACGAACGGAGAAGCTAAACGAGCAATAAATGGGAGAGGGAGCAAGACAAATATGAGGTGATAAAGGAACAGAAGATGAATTGAAGATCAGGAGGAGAGCCATCATCTGGTTTGTGGGTTTCAGCCTATCGACTTTTAAGTCCAAGCTACGCCCTTACGATCGCTCACTTGCATGCTTGCATGCAACGCCAGATAGGACCATCCTAAAGAGGTCGTAGAACCGTCATGCGTGAGCGACGGAAAGAATTCTCTCTTTGCTCGGAGATGTGGCAAGATGAGACGGGAGGTATCCTTCTCGGAGCACGCTAACTACCTAGCGAATCCGTCGGGAGGCTGGGCCGCGTGATGACGTCACCCGTATGGGAGACCGCGGTGTGGCCATAAGTACAGTTATGCAGAAACGTGTTCATAAAACTAAGTATGTATTCCATAATTTAGACACACTTATACATCTCATCTTGCGCGCCGCTCCGTATTCAGCGCAACCACCCAGCCCTCTCCGGATACTCACTTATTTATTCATTTTGATATTATTTATTGAAAATGCCTCCGTAATTCCAGATCTATTAACGATCTCCTCTATTCTCTGCGACGGAGCTTTTTCCATTACCTCCAGCTCGGCGTCTCTTCTAGCTCACCGTTCGTTTTTTCAATAATTTATGCTCTCCCAGACCCTCCGCTTTCTTCGCTTTTACCCTTTCTTTTAATTCTCACCTCTCTTGCACGCGCCGTCTGATTTTAATCTCGATAAGAGCGTGATCTCTTAACCTCGCAGAGTGAGTGAAACAACTGTAACGCGTTTCCTCTGAAACCCGAAGCTGTTATAAAGGATCCGAATACTATTTTGAAAGTCCATTTTCTTGATAATAATTAATTGGCTAGGAAAAGGGTATTGGTGTAAAATTGAGCAGCACCGGTGCATGAATAATAAATCTCTTTGACTTTGGTGCATTTGCAAAAAAACAAAAACGCTTTCCTCTGCGCTTGCTTGTGGTAACTTGGAATCACTTATGTGGCAACTTGATTTCATGCTAATCTGTGCGCTTTTGTCCTGGACGTTTACTCAGTTAATTACGAATTTCAGGGAGCCGCATATCTCTTCAGCACGGAAACATAATATGTCGTTAAGAATAACCCTGAATTGACGTAAACGTGCCTTCGTTTATTTAAATGTGTACTCCCTCAACTCTCTATTGTAGAAATTATTTTATCTCGTAATTTTATTTTATGACAATTTTAAAATGTCTATTGCATTGAGTCATCTGAAGAGAATTGGGGCTGCGGAGAAATAACATCGATATACAGACGAGGTTACATTAACATCATTGGAGACTTAAACGCATGAGTAGCAAAATAGGATGCTTGCTGTTTTTCAAGCTTAAACCTCAGGTGCTGTTGTGCCGGTGTGCCCCATTCGAAATAATGGGGGAAAAAATAAAGAGATAGCAGCAATAATAAAACATGGTGCGTTAAACGCGACTTGAACGCAGGAGTAGAAAAATAGGACATTTTCCTTTTGTTTAAGTTAACCCCACAAAACCTCTCGAGCTGAACAATTCGAAAGGATGAGGAACAGTTGAACAGTTACAGCATTAGACGGACATGGTAAGATGAAAATCTCTGGAGACTTTAACGCAAGGGTATAGGAAAATGTTCGGAAAATGCGGAGGTCAGAATCTTATCTTCTGATTCATTTTCTCCGAGGGAAACTAGAGAACTTTTTTGCTCATGTATATGTTGATCATCCTACTTGTAGACAAAAAATAAAAAATATCACAAAAGTTTTCAATAAATTACGTCGATGGGTGCTTTGATTAAAGAGTAACGGGAAGTCAGAAACCTCACAAACCGATACACATATTCTCCTAGTCTAAACATATAAATCTTGCAGGCTTGTAACCCAGGCATTACCCATTCTTGCTCGTAGAATTAGAGAGAGAATATTGGGCGAGTGGACAGACACTGGTTCTAATCCACCTCCTACCACGCCGTACTAGGGAGAAACGCCGCATATACATTCGAAAATTGCCAAATCTTCTTCAATAAAATAATTATTTTCAACAAAAGTTGTCCATATTTTTACTTAAAAACTTGGGTAACTTCAGATGAAACCGCGGATAAAATTCTCTGAATAATCCAAAGGAAAATACCAAAAGAGTATCTAAAAAATAATCAATCAATGAAAAGAGATTTGGCAACATTCGAATATTCTCCTAGCTTTTTATCCTTTCAGCACAGCAGTACTTCCCTTCGAAACCACTGAACGCTTGAACAGGGTGGACGCGCGCGATGGGATTAAGGTGGTGATCGAAGGTGGAGAAATCGGGGGCGAGAGGGGGAGGGGGTGGTCCGGTAAAACGATTACTAATATCGAGCCGATAACTCGATCGATTACAGTTTTGCAACGCCATAAATTCGGGGCACAATCGAGGCCCCCGGTTGATCTCTGCGTCACGCGCGCCCCTCCCACGAGGCCCGAGAACGGACCGCACCGTTTCCACCCGAGAGGTGGAGGGGGGGTGAAGAGGGGGATAAATCAACCTGAGAACCAGAGTCCAGAGACAAATTACACGGTTCAACATTTTCGGCGATATTCGCACCCCGATTTGCTTGGTAGATGAAGCCAAGATTCTCGATCTTGCCAGTCGAAATTTGGCGGCGAAATGGCGGCGTTTATGATAGTTCACTGGAAAAAAAAAACACATTGGATCTAGAGTCCAGACTCTTGAAAACATTGACAAGAAAAAGGACTCTTGATTCAATCAGATTTAAGCCTAAATCAAAAGGAAATCTGCTCAAATTAAGAGGCTTGGTCTGATTTAAGCTTAAATCTGATAGAATCAAGAATATTTTTTCTTGTCGATGTTTTTAAGAGTCTGGACGCTAGATCCAATGTGTTTTTTTCCAGTGTTTCAAAGAATTCTGGCAGCCGAAAATCTCGGCTCCAGCTGTCGAGCTTTTCAAAATGCAGTTATCGTCAAAACCTTTTTCTTCGTAGAGCAGCGAAGAATTCATAATGAAAATACTTTTTCTGCTGCTTAGACGAGCGTTATTAGAACATAGCTGCACAAAATAACGCCTAAAAACCTGGAGACTTAATGTGTGTATCGAGTGGTTCCAAACAGCAACGATGCGCCAATGAAAATATTTCATGGTTTTTAGAGATAAGGAGTTATTTTCCACAGCTCAATGTTCAAGATTGATGTTTTTTTTCTATTAAGTAAGAAAGAGAAAAAATATCATAATTGAAAAGTTGTTAAATTTTGGGCTTGGCAATCGCTACATGCCAAATATAAAGGAAACTTCAGCGTAAGCCACGGCGATAAGTTACGCCATTCATCGTGTTTTTCATAGGGCTTTACTCTCTTAAAACTGAAAGTTGTGAGTTGATGTTTACAGATGAAAATCTGAGTCCGTGCCATGCCATGCGCGACTGACCTCTGAATTGAACAGAAACTCACTGAAAAAAAGAGGCTTGAAGCTGTAAATCCATAGGACTCAATATTGAGCACACATTTTAATTACTATTTTCACGTTACAAAAATGTATTTTCGACTTTGAAATATTTAAAAGCAGGATAGTTGAATCCAAAACTGCTCCTAAGCTTGACACATTTTTCCCCTGAATTGTGACTAGGTTTGTTTCTTTTGAACTCTGTCCATTTCCCTCCTCTTTGTGGGCTCACCAACTTTTTCCTCCAATGACCTCCAAGTCGCAGATCCTGGAGTCTGAGCCGAGGCTCGGAGACCCCAACGAGTAGGCAAGCAACGGTAGTCATCTCGGGGGTCCGGCGCCCCCTCCCAACCCCTCGCCGCGCGGAGCACGTGTTTATTTTCTATACAGTATCTGCTTATCGTAACCTGTCATTAACATTAATAATAAACGTAAGCCCACATTTAAATATTCATGGGGACACGGCGCAAGGAGCAGTAAATGTTAACGACCGCACTCCATTGCACCCGAGCACCGAGCAACACTGGCACTGTTGTTGCTGTTGTTGCGACGTTCACCGACACCGATCATCGCTCCACCGCCGGTGGTGATTGGTGATAATCTTCGCTCCGGTATTAATACCCTCCAGGCGCGCTCTCTTGTCACCACTTCTCAACGTCCATCCATGGACGTCCACACTTGCGCTTGGAGAAAATATAGGAGGTGGCCCTGAGTTCAGGTGGCGCTAACTGACGTTAAGTGTGTAAACACAACCAGAATCTGGGCGGAAACTAGGCAATTTTTTAGGAGCGAATATCGTTCTCAAGATCGTCCCAGAGGATATCTACCATCACAGATTCCTGCAGTGGAGGTTAGGCATCGCAGAGCGCCCTAGTGCGCTGTAAGAGCAACTATTCAGCAAAAACACCGTGACTTCATTCTAAATGTTTTCAGCTTTTTATTGAAAAATGTTTTATTGTCGACAAATCAATTACCATTTATCCTTCTTAAATCTAAATTAACTGTGACATGCCATCGAGAATTCAGATTTATAAAATAAAGCATCGTAGTGATCAGGTTTTCTGGTAATAGAACAGTATGTGTGGGAGAAAAATGATAAGTCTCGATTGGAGTTACGGCGTTTTTCTTGTGGACGGCAGCATACAAATCTTTGTCATGTTCAGATGAAAGTTGGCTTCTACCAACTTTGCGAACCAAACAGCTGACATGAGTCGAGGACAGATACCTGTTGTTCGCTGGAGCGGCAATTTTGAAGCACCACAGTTTTGCTTTGTAGTTTCATCTATATGTATAGGTTATTGATTCCCATGGAAATGAAACACCAGTATTTTATGACTGATGAATGCGGAAGGAGTTTAAATTTTAAAAGTATGAGGATAAGAACTGGAAAAACTCGAAGCGATCATTCGTAATCAAATCTCCGTTGGGGGCAACGTCAAAATGCTACCATATTTTCCACCTATTTTTCGAATGAAAATGTGTATTAGAATCCTGAAATAATTCTTCAATATTTCGGCACATTTTGGCTATAACGCATGGCGGCACAATATACGTGGTTCCGCAGATTCTCCCCCTCCCTGATCGGTTCCACCCTGAACAGCGATTCCTCCGAGAATTCCGCGATTAATTTTCGGGTAGGCGAATAATTTTAAGCTTGAGTAGTCGAGTCTATACCATAAAAATTCCGGCAGATTTCCTCTTCGTTTGGGTGACTTTTTCCTTCTAAGATTCTCATGGGTCACGGCTTGCCATTTCTCTCTTCAAATGACCGTCTCGTACAAGTAACTAGGAAAGAAACCTGTTTCAATTTACATCGGACAAATTGTAGCTCCTCTGATGTAAGGGCGTACCTCAATTTCCATTTGAGCCCTGTTCTCCGTATAAATCTATACTTTCCGGGGCTCATGTGGTGATACAGATACATGTTTACGTCAGAGCAGCGAAGAAATGTTGCGGACGCTTTTGTGATTGAGTGCAGCTTTGCATGGAAGAGCATGCTCAATTGAGATCAAATTTTCATTTCATTGGAATTCCAATTACACCTCCGTGACTTAAACAATTCCTCAAAATAAAGTTTTTTTGATGTATTTTTCAATCATTCTGTAACGTTTTGTTCGAATAGTAGTAAAGCTCTCAATTCCTCTAAGAAGAAAGCAGGAATAAGCATTCACCGAGTATAGCCTGCGGAGCGGTGACTTGACCTCACTGTCAGTATGCCTTCAGTTTTTAGTGTAGGCAACCCGAGCTCCCACGTGGACGAATAGTGGTATCACTCTCAGATTTCACGATTGCTCGCGGAAGGAAGCATGAATACATCCAGCCAGACCGTTTGGCGTTGAAAGGTGACTTAACCTCGTATTTTTTTTTTTTTTTTTTACTTCTTATAAAAAATTTCGCCGCTTATCACTTTGAGATGGCTCTTTGGAAACATTTAAAGACCTTAATTGCAGAGTTTTTGAATCGATGTTTTGGTACTCAAAATAATAAATTTAAACACGGAATTAAAATTGATTCACGTAAAAGTAGCGTTTTCTTGTGTAAACAGGGCCAGGCCCTTGACTTACAGGTCTAACAATAAGTCCTCCGTGCAAGTGGTAATTGTTTCTCAGAATGAATCGGACAGAGGCTCCAACTATTTTGTTCATCACTCTGTTCTCTTCTATTTTTCTCAAATTTCTACCTTCAGTATCAGCTGCACTGGAAAAAAAACACATTGGATCTAGAGTCCAGACTCTTGAAAACATTGACCAGAAAAAGGACTCTTGATTCAATCGGATTTAAGCTTAAATCAAAAGGAAATCCGCTCAAATTAAGAGGCTTGGTTCTTGATTTAAGCTTAAATCTGATTGAATCAAGAGTATTTTTTCTTGTCGATTTTTTAGGAGTCTGAACTCTAGATCCAATGTGTTTTTTTTTCCCAGTGTGGGCCTCCTCGGAGCCGACAGGCTGCTAGGCCCAGGTGGCGATCGCTATCCCGCCACCCTGATGACTGGTGAGTCCATTTTTGAATCTGGTTTCAAAATCCAGAGAAGGGATAGGGAGGGGGATTGGCCCCTTTATCCGTGGAAATGGTGCCCGTAGCAAGAGCTTGGACATAACGGCACGGCGCGGCGGTGGTGATGATTCGTGGGTGTGAGCCGGGCATGGAGTATAAACTAGATTAGCGAGCGGACTGCGACCATAATCATAAAATAGGTAAACTAAGCCTAACCGCTGAACCCGGGGCCCCGCGCCCCCCGCGGTCGACCGCCACCGCGACGCGGCGCGGCCCGACTGTCAGGTTCGCGGGCGTTCGCGTCACGCGGGGCGCGGGGCCTCCCTCAACTCTAATCTCCGCACTTTATTCCTGGCTCCTTTCCTCGCTAACCCCGGACCGCCAAGCTCCATCGTTCGCGCCTTTTCTTCCCTGCCCTGGAATTTATTGGCGCCTCAACACTTGCTGGAATTATATTCATTCATTTCTACTTATTATTAATATTTTCCGTATTCAACTTATTCTTCTTCTTCTTCCTTTTCTTCTTCTTCCTCTTCATCTTCTTCTTCCTCTTCTTCCTCCTCCTCTTCTTCTTCATTCTCTTCATCCTCTTCTTCCTCCTCCTCCTCTTCTTCTTCTTCTTCCTTTTCTTTTTCTTCCTCTTCATCCTCTTCCTCTTCTCCTTCATCCTCGCTCCTTTTCTTCTTCTTCTTCTTCTTCTTCTTCTTCTTCATCCTCTTCTTCTTTATCCTCTTCTTCTTCTTCCTCTCCTTCCTCCTCCTTCTCTTCTTCATCCTCTTCCTCTTCTCCTTCATCCTCGCTCCTTTTCTTCTTCTTCTTCTTCTTCTTCATCCTCTTCTTCTTTATCCTCTTCTTCTTCTTCCTCTCCTTCCTCCTCCTTCTCTTCTTCATCCTCTTCCTCTTCTCCTTCATCCTCGCTCCTTTTCTTCTTCTTCTTCTTCTTCTTCTTCTTCTTCTTCTTCTTCTTCATCCTCTTCTTCTTAATCCTCTTCCTCTTCATCATCTTCCTTTTCCTCTATTTTATAATATTCTCTCTCCTCCTCTCCTTTTTATCCCCATATTCTACTTTTTCCCTTTTTGAGTTATGAATTAAATACGTATAACCCCTTCGTTTGCCGGTCACGTGACCCGGTCCGGTGGTGATCGCAACGAGGAGTGTAAACAACAGTGGATCCATTCATGATAAACTGAACCTTCATGATCTATCATACTCATGGCATCGGCACAAAATTGTAACCGTCTACTTTGGAAAAATTTCCTCTGAACCGTGGCGTTCTTTGACCAAAAAATCTGAAAAGGCATGGAGAAGAAGAAGGCACGGAGGTTACTCACATTCCTATTTCGCCTTCGATTTTTGAGGTAGGTTATAAAACATGCTCCGTGCAGCACTAGATATTTTTCAAGGATTTAGGTCTTCAGTTGTCTTCAAAGCTTGCGCCTCAGTAAATTTTAACACATCCTATCGAATAAAGATGCTAGCTCTGTCTTTTCTTGCTTTTGCAAGTCGAGTTACTTCGTTTTTTTCATAATGCACACATAATTTAAAAATAACACTTATTTCACTCCCAAATTTTTGCGGCAAGCAGCGTTTCCCCATGGCATAGATGTAAAATATGACACTGCTTTTGTAGAACCTGACTCATTAAGACTTACAGCAATCAAACCCCAAACATATCATTCGATTAGACACGAAGACAAATTTTAGGAATTGAGGACTTTCGACTTGAAATCTGTGTGTTTTTGCGGCATGCGCGAGCTGAGAAGCTCTCCTACACGTAAATAATGATTCTTCATCGAGTCTGAAACCAGTAATTCAGCAGAATTTACTCGAACTTTATTGTGTTTGCTTACTGTTGGTTCAAATAAACCTTAAGTTGGAGGTGTCTGAAGAGAAAAAACTTAAATGATCAGATGCGGCTTCTTGCATTTTCCTATTAACGCTATCAATAAAGGACTACCTATCACTTAACACCATTGGCGGTACCGGTACCCACCATACCGGCCTGTGTTGCCATTCACAGTCAAACACATCAATAAATCAATTGATCTGAATAAAAAAGAGGAAAATACAAAGAATTCCGGCAGTTTGGCGACCCTGCTGGGTGCCTTGAATAGACAAAGACAAAACCAAATTCGACGGTGGAGAAAGAGCTTCCACGGCTAGCGGGAGTTTTAATTTGAGGCGCGGAGTCAGTTTTTATGTGTATCAGTTTTTAATTATTACAGGTGCGAGCGCGGCCTAAAGCTTTGGTCTGGATCGAGTAACCGAGGACAAAGAATGAAAGCTTAACTTGTTGCTACTCAATGCACTATCCGTGTTCATTGTCCCTTCGTATACAGCTCATTTCCTTGGAGAAGCCGAATCGCGATTAAACTGGAGTTCTTCAAACCATGGAAACTTCTTTTAATAAAAATGTCAAAAATTATCGTGGAGATTCTTCTTTAAAGAGAGCTCAGCGAAAACCACTAAAAATGTTGGTTTTTAGGAGTTCAACATTTTCTCACGGATCACAACGTTTGTCTTACTACCAAGCTGGCTGCTGAGTGATCATCATGACCATTCTGCTAGAGTTGTTCAACACAACGCTCATCAGCCATCTAGAGGATAATTTGGACGTATTTAAATCAAAAGGAACTATCTCCATTCTGATATGAGCTCTGAGACCCGTAGGAATACATACGTGACAGGGTTCATGGCATAATGGATATCGTTCCTTCCGATTTAAATACGTCAATTTCAAGAGTAAAAGTGCGTCTAGGTGCACCGGTGACTGTACAAGTGTGCACCCTATTTGGTCCGTGCTCGTCTTCTTTCAGCGGTCAGCCCTAAACCACTACCTTACCAGCTAAAAACTCTCCTCCCTTAAAGCTTCAGGAGTCTACTTTAGCTGCCCTTCCCCACACGGAGAAAAAAAAAACTCGTGCGTGGGACCCGAAGTTTCGGTCATATGGATCTCTGAAGTTTTCGGATTGAGCATCTGAACACTCGCTGTCGAGGTTCGGATCACACATCTGAAACTTAAGTTCTTACATCTGAAGTACTTCAGATGTGAGAACCGAAGTTTTTCGGATGTGAAAACCGAAGTACTTCAGATGTAAGAAATAAAGTTTCAGATGTGTGATCCAAACCTCAGCAGCTGGACCTGAAGTGTTCAGATGCTCAATCCGAAAACTTCAGAGATCCATATGACCTAAACTTCGGGTCCCACGCACAAAGTTTTTTTCTCCGTGCAAGTAGCAACCTACTTCTACCTAGGTGCCCATCCATGCCGGCGACCAGATGCAATTTATTTAAGAAATATAGAACTGCTATCTCTCCAAAGGTGTAAAAGTTTCTTTCGGAGGATGGCCCTCCTATCCTAGCGATGACCTCTGAACTTAGCTGTCGTCTCACTCGATTACATTTAATTGGTTGGATTTTTGGTGTGGAGTCTCTGAGATACCCTGTCAGTGGTTATCACCACATCGCTCAGCATCCCAACATCATTCCTTAAGGATCAGATATCTTTCCTCGATCGATATCGATCCGAGCAGACAACGCTGGATCGGAGATTTCATTTTGATTCCTCGGCGAGATCGGGCGCTGCTACACCGCGACCGAGCATGGCGCAGGCGCAGCTCGTGGCGTGGTGAGTCGCTGTGATGGGAAGCGATATTGTTATCATTAATTCATCACCGAGCGGCTTAATTATTATCGGCTCCTGTGTATTATCTTCAAACCTAATGAAGTTCTTTTCAGGTTTCCCAATCACGCCGATCCTTGCCCTCCCGTGCGAATCTCTTTCAGCCGCCGACGTATTGAGATCATGAAACGCGCTCCGGTGCGGTAATCGACGCGACGCGCTATAGTTATGAACGTAATTGCACTTAGAGATGACCCCTAAGTCCCATTTAACTCCATGCTTTTTAGAGGTCATGTGGCGGTAGAGTTAAGCTTTTACTTCGGGGGAACGATGGTTTGGCCCAGAGCTCAGCAAACGGATACACCATTACACCGCCCCCTCACCGTTAATTTTTGGCGACACAAAGAGGAAGAAAGTATGCGGTCAAATTTTAGCTCGAGGAAATGGAGCCATCGTATTGATAGGTGTTACAGAGGATTTGCTTTGTCCAGTTATTTGCAGTCAAAAAGGGCACAATCAGAGCTCCTATCATGAGACTGTTACCAGCAGAGACGAATGGAGACTTTCTGCAACGTAGCCTTTCGGCAAAAGAGAAACTTGCGGTTATGTTTCCTGGGTAATATATTAGCAGTATATGAATCCCCAGGATACTGAGGTTGCGCAAAATTGTTTGCGATTTCGCCTTATATTTCCGAGGTAGGCAAGATAGCAACGCGCTGAAGTAGTCGCCTACTAAAAGATTCCACAACTCTTCGAGTAGAAATGAGGCCTCGCAGAAAATGTTATTAAAATACCCTTGGCGAACCCACTAGATGATTTCACCGAATCTTAGCAGTAAACAATGGAGTATTTTTACCAAGAACAAGTATGAATAATTAAATGAGGATAAACTCATTCCGCCACTGGTGGGTTTAAAAATTATTATGATCTTGCCGAAGCCTGAATGGAGAAAAAACTTCGATTATGGGGACGGCACTTCAGTTCATATAGAACCCGATAGTTTTCAGTCATGAAATCAAATTTGGTTCCGGTGGCAAAATAGAGGAGAATACGAATCTCATTGCATTCCGGCGATTGGGCCGAAATTTTTAGTATTTTGTAAGAACCGAAGTGTTTTCCCCGTGCAATGTGCCGTTTTTGGACCCAAATAAATGAAGTCTAACGAGGTAATAAAACGATGAGGTGAAAATGTGAGCCTGAACAGTTCATAAATCACTCTTCCGCTAAAAGAGTGAAAAACGGCCAGACATTTTGAGTCAACTTGACAATGAGGGGTTCTCGGGTGCGCACTTGTGCAGCGGGAACACGAGAGCTGTCAAGGAGTCACAGTCAACTGTCAAATGTCACGGCACCGTTGGTGACTGCGACTAGTGACCAGTTGCCAGTTGCCGTCAGCAGCGCAAGTGCACCACCGCCGCTGCACCCCCCTCGACTCTCGGTGCAGCGGATCGATTTTTAATTGCACTTACATCAGCTGATAATCTCGAAGCCTCCTCGAACCCGTAACTCAACCCCCCTGCCCCTCCCCCGGGGTTCACCGTTCTCCCGTCGCCGCGTCGCGTCGCGTCACATTCCCCGTTTAACCCCTTCCTCCCCCTCCGCGCGCGGCACCGCAGATTGCGAACACAATTTCCGGAATTTTTTGTCGCTCTCCTCCCCGCGCGCGGAAACTTCGATAGCATTTTTGTGGGGCGTCCCGGCTTTTGTGCGAGCTTTGAGTTATCTGCCTCCCCGACAACGCCGCGGCTTTTCGAGTCCTTTGCGCTAAGGTTAAGATGAATTATCTCCCCGGTAGTTTTCCTTTCAGCGCGCGCCCGTGCGCCGCATTTCGCCTCGTTTTTTCCCTCTTTGTGGTCGTATCGCATCTCCTGTCATACTTTCGCGCCGAGTTTATGTGCCGCGGCCGGAAGGATAATTTTACGTCGCCGTGCAGTGAGCCCAATTCAATGGGCTCCGGCCTTTTTCTTTCGTCACTTTTAGCTCGCTCGTCACCGACTTTATCACCTACGATGTCCCCTCCTCTGCTATTCATCTTGTTCCGCCCCTGGGGACAATTTGCCCGGCGTTTTCTCGTGTTTACGTGGAGGCTTTATAGGTAAATTCGAAATATACAAACTGTCTGGTGAGTGAACGAACATTCTTCGTTGTTTCCTAGCATTCTTGTAGGTTCGAGAAAAACGAGTTGAAACTTTNGGGGGGGGGGGGGATGCATTGAATCTAGAAGATGAAAATAAACTCAAATCGATAGTTTGGGGCTGAAAATTGAGTCTATGGAGCCAATATTTTAGCACAGTTCCCTTTGAAATAGATTTTGTCTTTGAAGGGTCTTGTTTTCAAACATTGAAGGGAAAAATGCATTGAATCTAACAGATGAAAATAAACTTAAATTGATAGTTTTGAAAATTGAGTCAATAAAGCGAATATTTTAGCACAGTTCTCTTTTTGTCCAAAATTGCTGGGATCTTTGTCATCTCAATGTTTTCTAAAATTGCACAAATTTCTTTACTAGACGCTTATAAGTCCAAATTAACCTCGAGAGTGACAAGACATGGCTGGCTCTGTTTTCATCCTTATTTTTAGAGTTTCCATCTACCTCCTAAAAATGATATTTGAACTCGACTCATTATTCAGCAATTTTTGCGGGGTCACTCATTCAAAATTCACAATAAGAACTTAGCTAGCTAAAAGTTTCAAGTTGAAGCCACCTTCAAGATGCATTCTGTTCTTTATGAAAGTCCCTTGTGAAAAAAAATTTTCACAATTTTCCCAGTAAATTCGGTATTTATCGAAGGAGACTTGGAAACGTCTGAAGACTCGTACTGCGTTCTTCCTTAGCACGGCAGTGTTGGATGGAACCGACGTTATCGGTGGCGTGGCGTGCTTTGCGATAGATCGATTGATCTACAATTTAAACCTGTGGTAAAGAATCGAATATTAGGGTGTTCGCAACGAACACCCTAATAATCGATTCTTTACCACAGCTCGAATGGGGAAATATCGATAATTGATCATTCACGCCACGCCGCTGGACGGCATCACCGTGTTTCTCGCAGAAATGTTCAGAGGATTAAGCGGCAGAACTGAAAAATCCCCAACTCGCGGCAGAACTCAATCGCGGAGAAAATATCGGGAATGAGGGGATGAATTTTTCGGAAGTTAGGGTTGAAAACAATGATGCTGGACGTGACAGTGGCTCCAGCGCCAGAGAGATCCGGCCTGAGACGAGAGGCGGCGCCAAGCGTGGCTCCGCAAGTGCGTGCTACCTCCGGAGATTGAAAGGGTGTGAACCGGGAATCCCATCACCGCGAGAATCCTCCTGACCAATGACAATGGACACTCTCCCCGCCGGACAAAAACCCACGGAAAGTAGAATTTCCACCGTGCTATGTGCATGTCATGTCTGGAGTCTTAAACTGCCGTGCTAAGTAAGAACGCCGTATGAACATTAGAGAGTTGCCAAATTTCCCCGATTAAACTGAAAACTTATACTGCCGTGCTAAGGGAAAACGCTGTATGAACCTTCAGGCGTTGCCAAATTTCGATTGATAAAACACGAATTTCTCGGTAGGCTTATGAATATTTTTCTACTAATTTTTCGCATAGGTAATTTTTCTCGCAATTTCACCTGAAGCTCCTGACAATTGTAAGGAAGAATATTCGTAACTTTTCTCAAAAATAAATGTTTTATCGAAGGAAATTTGGCGACTCTCGAATGTTCATAAGACGTTCTTAGTCCTTAGCACGGCAGTAAACGTTTTAATATTTTTGATGTTCAAATCAGTGGAAAGTAAAAACAAGTGCACGAAACATATTTTTGGGCTACTAAAGAGTGGGCTACTCGAAACTGATATTCAGATTTTCCACCTAATAAAAACTGTCCCTTTGAAAAATGCAACCCTCAGCTTTCTGCTGATTTGTTTTCTCGGGTGGAGTGGTTTTAAACTAGAAGATAAAGGCTTGTGGAATTTTGAATCATATTATGGAGAATTTTTCAAATTACCGATAAATACACCTTGAAAATGATCAGGAACTCCATAAAATGATAGAGATGACGTTTTTTATGTTGAATATCAAGGGAGAGATATTCAATATAAAAAAAAATAGATGAACAATAATATGTACCAAATACCACTTTCAATAAAAATAAACAAGCAGTAATATTCCGCATCAAATTGAAATAAAACGTTGGGTAAACAATTGCGTCAATGCAAAATTCTGATGACCAATTTTTACGGATATCTTTTCTGTCATGAACTTCTGAAAGTCGATCTCCCTAATGGCGCTGCTCATTTACTCCCAGTCGGCCTCGGCATACTCATCTCAAACGCGTCTCCACTCAAAGCGCCTTCAAACAAGAGAAGATCGTACTCTGCGGTGGGTATTTTTGCCTTGTCTCCGACTTGAAGGCGGCAATCAAGATCTCTCGTTTTCCGTGCGATAGAGCTCAAGCTCTAACGTAACTTAGGTTTGTATTATATGTATCTGCAACTAAATTTGAAAACAATTTTTTTTTTTGTCTCAATGTCTCAATTTTAAGACAATTAGTCTGTTACTGGGCAGTCAATCTTTTACGCCATTTTTTTTTTAAAAAAAATCAGAAAATTGTACTTAAAAATAATTTATTCTGTTCTTTTGGGACAAAAAAGCCGTAAATTCAGGATCACTGCCTCCATGAGACCTGTGGCCTGTGGTGACCAAAAGGGGCAGAGGAAAATATAGAGAAACCCTCCCTTCGCTATTAAATTTGTTAGTGACAAACAGCTGCTATGAATAGTGTGATTATTATCGATAATAGGTAGCACAGACGATACAATTAAAATAACACGAGTCTTAATTTGTAACATTAGGGACATTTTCTTATTTTTTCCTGAGGATTAAGAACACAAAAAAGAGGATCCGAACATTGCTAAAAACGTCTAGTAATATTACTTTGGAAGGGAAAAAAAAGTCCGGAAATTTAGCACAATATAAGGATTGAGAACATGAAAAAGAGGATCCGAATATGGCTAAAACCGTCTAGTAATATTATTTTGGAAGAGTGAAAAGTTCGGAAATTCAGCACACCGCATTCATGATAGTGTTTTCTCTCGTCGCCATCAACATTCAACGGTTTTATACTTTATAAATTAGACACGCTCTCGAATAATTTTAGCTCGATCTTTTGATGAGAAATCGGTGATTGTAAATAACGATAGCATCATGTTGCGCATATGAAAGGCGTTGAGGGTTCATAGATGCAGCGAGAGATTGCCCACCTAGGTTGCGGAATTGGGAGCTTCGGCTCCCGCTGCTCGCATTTTGAGCGATTAAATATCCAACGGCCGACGGGAAAATTCAAAACGTTCTGGTGCTCTCCGAGGTAATTTATGCTTCTGGAGTGGAACAAAACAAATATCTCGAACGATCTCGACTTGCAAAGTGCAAACTTTTACAATTATCAATCCAAGCGTAACAGAATCACCGAGCTCACCTCTGCTCTCCGAGGCAAAAACACATAACTCCAATGGAAACCATAAGGAGATCATTGGTTTTTGCTCAGCTTGTCAGACTACCAGAGGCTCCTGAAAGTATGACGGGCGTTTATAAAATAAGATGTATGTCTGGTATCAATATATTATCTGGTCGTAACTGTGTCCAAGCTGTACGCGAATGGGACGGGTTTCTTCAAGAAAGACCTATCTCTTGGCGGCAATCTTACGTGAATAGGTTGTGCTCGCGCAAACAAAACCGATTATTATTCATAGAGCTTTCGTATCCGACGGCTTTCTGAAACTCGGCTGCTGGAAGCTCTATGGAGCCGCAAAAGAGTGGTATTATTATGCTCATTAATTTTATTTATTTATTTATTAAATTCTTTGTTATACACGCAGAAAATGGCCCCATGGCAAGTTTTTTAAGGAAGCTGACATTAGGGCTGCTCTCTTCATTTTGCAACCTGGTGCGGAATCTACTGTGTGAAAATCGAACTTCACGTGAGATCTGAGAAGTTGTCAAATTCCTTTGATGGGGTATTTATTTATTTTATTTTCGTGAAGAAATTTTGGTTTCCTCTTTGAAAATTTCTGAAGAACTAGATTGAATCGCAAGCAAGATTTTCTGAAATAACCATGTGAGAAAATTCTCAAGGTTTTCGAGAAATTCGTATTTCATCAAATTGGTATTGCATTCGATATTTTCCTGGTAATATCTCCTCATAGCATCAAGTATAAGATCTGTTCAATATTGAATAATAAAGTGTGCATCTTAGTTTGCGACAATGGGGACCTCTGGTCATACTTTATTTTTTAGGCGAAAAAGTTTGCAAAACTATTGATAAATGTACTTACTTTTTCTTCTCTGTGTGGAAAATATTATGCTAGAATACCGAACAAGAAATTGACTAATTCCCCATTGAATCAATAAGCTAGGGTTAGAGATTAAATTGAAACACACGCTCTTCTTTATTGTTCATCGAGGTTCCCTGTTTCAGACGTCTGGCCACGAGCCTTCTGACTATTTGTATTCTTTATGATAAATTAAAGGTATTAAAGTTTTATCTAGTCAGAGAAGTATAAGCCCTAATTTTTAAAGGGAACTTGAGCAGGTTTTGGGGCAAATTTGCGTGTATCCATATCACCACTGATTCGAAAGAGTTTTTGCAGTCATTTGAGCTGAGCTTTTGTAACTCAAAAAAAAGAAAGAAAAAAAAAGACTTTTATGCAACATAGTAGAATGTAAATGAAGGAAAACTGCGGCATTATAAGGAAAAAAGAAAAAAATAAAGAAGCGGGCAAAACTATAGAAACACTTGCGTAGTTAAGGAAAAAACTTTGGGCATTTTCTCTAAATTTCCTAATTCTGCCCAGATATCATCTTTTCTTCTTCTTTTTTTCCAGATAAAATTGTTCGCTTCCTCCGATCCTGTTGGGATCGACCATCAAGATAAAATGCATGTGATATTTCTGCAATTTATCATTAATTATTAATGATAAGAAGTGTAGCTTAATGCAATACAACACCAAATCTTTCATGTCCTTAAATGGTAAATTATATTTAATAGGAAAGGGCACATTGCACCGCCGCGGCGACGAAGGGAAGGGGTCGCGCGTCATGCTTTGCTTAGGGGTAGGTGAGCTCACTTCGAGGTGACGACAGAGCAAAGCTGAACTGCTGCTGCCCTCTAGCGGGGAACATGAGAACAAGTATTTCTGCGGTCGTCCGCTAGAGAGCTCTACGTGATAGGAGACGAGCGCTGCAGTAGCGTAGCCTCAGAGCTGCTGACTCGATTTTCCCATCCCAATCCTGCATCCCCTCAGTCCTCAGGGTTGGTGCGTGGATTTTTCCCGTAGGATTAAACTCCTAGAAAATTCTCAGTTGTGATTGTCCATAGAAAAAGGAGCCGCAGAGCTGAGAGACGAGAAATCAAGCCATGGCACAAGAGCTGAAAAAAGCATATTTTACGAATATTTTGAAGCAAAAATTTTAAAGTAACCGTGACGATTTTGAATTTGTATCCAAGAAATAGTTCATTCACTCCAATTAGCGTTTCTGAAATTTTAGAGACACAAATTGGTACACGGACTTTATGTCCACTTTTTTTACGTCCACAGACTTTTCCTCCACAATTTTTACGTCCACAGTTCTAAAGCCCACACTATTGTTAAGTCCATTACTTAAGTGTCCACTAAGTTAAGTCCACAAATGTAAAGTCCACTAAAATCAAATTCAAGCGTCATATTTCAGTCCGTGTGTAAAATTATATTGACAATATCGAAATGAGAAAATTAAGAGAGAATGAGGTGTTGTTATCGTAACTCATATTTTAAATGAAATGTTAATTTCTTCTTTTGAGTCATCTTTTCAAATTTTCTTTGGTAAATACTTGGTTTCAAATTGATTACTTCATTTTAGAAACATTTACATTTTTAAAACGTGGTAAATATTTGTAAAACCTTTTCCAAGCAATGGCATCGATATGAATCTCAATGAGCCGTAGTTGTGATGAAAGAAACTATACAAAAATTAATAAAAGAGGAAAAAAACTAAGAAGCACGCAATTTTTTATGTTTAACTTATTTGTACATCGACCTCCTTGAGTCAAATACATCCAATTTTGAGCGTTTGGTTGCGCTTACACCACGCTGCAGCACAGTAAAAGCCCAAAACATAAAAGAATAAATTTGAATGCTTTGGAAATCATTAAATTTGACACGGATCCACCACTATATTCACAAAAAACACATGATATTTTCCAGTAGTGCATATTTCTTTTTCATCAGTTTAAGAGGGAATAATCAATGCAGAGAGTGCAAACATTTCAAAATCATGAGTTGAAAAACGCTGACTCCACGAGTTTAAATATGAGAGCCTAACACAGAGGGGAGCGGCGTGTTAGCAGCGCAGAACGCGCACTGGAGCCTACAAACCTAACAGGATACTTCACGCATTGCGCAACGCGTGAAGTATCCCGTTAGGTTTGTAGGCGCCTGTGCGCGTGTCACTCTGATTGCCTGCCGCGCCGCAACGCTTTAAGCAACTATTTCGCGTCAGAGGCGTTGCACAGTATCCTACAAGATTGAAGGCAAACGGAATAACTAGTTAAAGAGGACTTTCAATTTTGACTGCATCTGTTACTGAAAAATCTTTAATTTGGCATTGGAGCGTTTCCTAGGCTCCCGCTTTGGTTTTCATCTTATCATATCAGTACAGTGCACACATGAACATATGTTTTTATCTACTTAGAGTGTGTTCTCTTTCATGACTTGATTCATAAATGAAATGTTTTTAAGAATGAAGGTAGTAGTAGTATGCACTTATTTTTGAGGTGGTTCCTGTCATTTAAATGAGAAGAAAAAAAATGTGGACATAACGTGTCCACAATTTGGACAATTTTGGACATATTCATGCTTGGACATTAAATCATGTGGACTTAATAAAGACTGGACTTAACGTTCAGTGGACATAAATAGCAGTGGACATTTATTTAATGGACGAAAGGTAGGTGGACATAAAGTCCTGAAGGCCACAAATTTAGGATTATTATATGTAATTTATTTATTGATCAATGTATATTTCTTGGACAGTCAAGGAAACTTCTCAATAGTTTTGAACTAATGTTTTCTTAAATTAAAATACTCATAAAGAACTATGAGTCTCAGTTAGAGAATTAACATTGTAGTTGCAATACTAGGAATTTTGGTCGAGGACCAAGATCTTGATTCCGACTTTGATCAGTTAGAAAAAAATTCTCGCGTATGAGGACTTCATAGATTATTTCAAAACTAAATAAATAAGGATTTGAGAAGATACATCACGATTTCAGTTGAGTCAGCCGCCGGTCCGACCGTGTTCAACAACCCGTCCTCGGCGGTCTAAAATGGTATAGGTAAATACCTAGAGGTGCACGCCACTGTTCGAAACAATGAGGAGATGTTATCGCAACGTTGATGTGAGCATATAATGGTAGAGTGATAAAAGGGCGTGATCATCATATGCCACGAGTTCAAAAGCCCATAAAGATCTCGGAGGATTGCGCACAGGGTGATCTACTGGAGAATCATGAGGCGAGTATGGGATCAAAAGCGTCATACTTAAATCTATTCTATTCTGTAAATACGACTTTAGTTCTCATGTTTATACACGCAATGAGTTACTCACAGNTAAAAAAAAAAAAAAAAAAAAAAAAAAAAAAAAAAAAAAAAAAAAAAAAAAAAAACGATGGAAATTATCGAGGTATGAAATTGTATGACTCTTTTGAACGAATTCAAAGTTTAGAGCATGAAAATTTTCAAAGACATTTCCGTAATTTTGTGCGAGATCTGATGTTACTCCTCAATTCGAGTGATTCGCAATGAAGATAGAGTATTTTTCCTATACGGCGTTAAAGTTACCGGACCAATGCACTCTTCATTTAATCTGGAGATACTATTCGTATATTAAGGTTGCGTTTGTTGCCTAGTTAAATAATTGAAGGCACTTTTTTCCGTCGGCCAAAAGCAAATGCTAATTCACATCAAGAATTCAGTGTTCGTGAAAAACCTGGCTGATTCATGGATTCTTTGAAGCTTGAAAAAAAGAGAAAAATACAGAGGAAAATTATGAACGGAAAAAAGAAAAAACCGGGAATCAGTAGAAAGAAAAGGAGGGGAAGATGAAATAAAAGAAAGAAGAGGAGGGAAGGAAGAGTATAGTAAAATGGAAAAAGAGGAAGAGGAAACAACCAGGAAAAATATGACAAAGAAGAGGAGAAAGAAGAAGAAGATAAGGAAGGGATAGAGGAGAGAGAAAAATTTTTTCTTCGTCATGAAAAATTATTTGTATTCTCCCTTCTTCTCATCCTCCTCTTCTCTTGTTCTTCCTCTTCGACTTGGTAATTTGTCTACTGATTCGGAGTGTCAAAAAGCTCGGGTCTGATAGCCCGGAGTTTGTCAAACAAGGACTATTAAACATTTGATTAAAATTAAAGAATTCGCTCAATATCATTCGTTTAAACACTAAAAATTATATTTATCGAAACTTCAATCTTATGCTTATCGTTCCCCTCCACAGCACGGCAGTTCACTCTCAACCCTTCCTCAACAACAAAATGGGGGGGGGGGGGTGGATGTGCTCTTCGCCTCCTTGTGCAAAACCACCTTCGTGTAAAGAGCATTACGACGGTGCAATGAACAAAATCCCGGGCAAAGAGCTTCGATGAACCGAAAAGCAGCTCCCGCGCCGGCCATTGTTCGAAATATTATCTCAATCTCCCGTCCTGATCTTCCGCGCACCCTGGAACTTCCCTTTCATTCCGCGTCATATCACGGCGAAAAAAGACGACAAATAATAAGAATAAAAAAAATAATAATGATTATATTGTAAGTGTACGACCTAATTGATAGGTGCAGGTAAGTTATGGGCTTTGCCGGGGGGCCCGGGCCCGTTGGACGGTATCCCCGAGGTTGCCGCTTCGTGCAGGAAAGCCGGCCTTTTCGAGTCGGATAAACGAGGGTTTATCGCTCCTATCCGGCGACCGGAGGAATCCAGCCTTTAATTGGAGGCGTGGTCGGTGGATGCCCCGCTACGCCGAGCTGGACATCGCTCGTGCATTGTTCTCGTCTTCGTCCTCCCTTTCTTTTCCGTCCCCTTTGGTCTGCCTCGTGTTCATTTTTCACACTTGCAGCGTTTTTCACCCCGCCAGTGGCGTTGCCAGAATATTTTCTGGGGGGGGGGGCGGCGGAGGATCTTACGTTCAAAAGTTTTTCATGAAAGGGCTCGAAGATAAAAAATGACTTTTTTTAAAAAAAAAAAAAAAACTTTAGAGTCATGGTGAGTACTGTAAATCCCTCTATTAGGTATCAAATTGTTCAAGAAACGTTAACTGTAAAAAAAGTTTCCGTTGGTTCTTTGGAGCAGCTTACATATGCACACTGAGAAAACATTGTGATTAAAATTGCCAAAGTAGTGGTGAGAACTCTTAATGAGTAGCCGTAAACAAATGATAATGGTGCTTCTAACGATAAGTGACAATTTTCTCACTTATTCGGGAAAAACATCGCTCGATGGTTATAATACCGCTATTATTGGGCATGGTTGTCTTTAATTATACGCTCTCATGAAAAATTACTTTTTAGATGCGTACTTGTTGCTCTGACGCGACCCAGTAAAATGTTTCTGACTGAAAATTTGGCGCAAAAAAAATTTGTATTTCTTCTTTTTGAGCTTCGGTTTCTGAAAAGCTGGGAGGATCGTTTAATTTCCCAATTAAATTCAGTGGCGGACTGGCAATCGAAAAGTCAGGAGGTGGCCTAGATTTGGGGGCCTACCCCGGAGAAATTTGAAAATTTTACTCTTTAAAAACGCAATTTTAAGCATTTTAGGAGTCAAATTCAAGAGTATTTGGACTTCAAAATAATCTATTCTCAGGATTCTTCAGGGGCCCCTATCACTTCCGGGGCCCCAGGAGCCCACTAGATTTCCCCCTTATATTCTGTATTATGGGCTTTCGGCGACCTTCTACGTTTCTTAGAGGCAAATTTTCAAAGATTTTGGGGCCTTGTAGTGACTAAAAAATATTGGAAAATTGCAACATTACGGGGAAAAACGATGACTCGAGAAAAATCGCCGCGGGGGCCCCTTCAGGACCTCCGCGGCAAATTGTTAGGAGGCGATCGCCTCCCCGCCTCCATGGCCAGTCCGCCCCTGATTAAATTACGGATTTAGAATAAAGAGGGGGGGGAGTGAAAAGTTATTACGCATTAAGTATTTCAGTGTTACGCGAAATTGACGGTCCGTTAGTTTTTGCGGACTCTACTCAAAAATACTAACTGACAAGTCACGTGGTGCAAGGACGCAAAGCTGCAAACAAGCCCTATGTCCGGGCTCCTTATTCAAGAGTCACTCAAACTAAACAAGAAGCGCTTAACTCCGATGGATTAACTATAGACGGATATGCCGTTCTTTCTAAGCACGGTGCCAATACTGCCGATGCATTTAATTTGGCTCGTGACTGAGAAAGTGAGGCCTCTACTACTGGGATTAGCAAGGTTGCCAATATCTGCGTAGAATTTCCTTACTGATTTCATCAAAAATTTAAAAAATGTGGCTGCTGCACTCATGGCGAGACAATATTTCTTGCACCTTGCGCTAATCAAGCTTTTTGTGATATGGTACTACAGAGATAAAACATTTAAAAAACGAAACCAAAAAAGGCATTCGTTTTTATGAATCTAGTTTCTTTCGGTTCAGTAAATGCATTTTTCAGAAAATTTGATACTTATTAAAAACATCCCTGCTGAAAACGGTTATACTGGTGTGTAAAATATGCTTCCAAGTTGACGTAAAAATGATTCGGACATATTGCGAATATAATATCATGTTGAGATTAGTGTGTTATTACGATGGGACCAACACGTTAACATTGTGGTCGTATGGTATTTTCATGGTAGTCTCTTTGACCAAGTTGACATCATATTGCTACTGTGTTGCGAATTGATTCACAGCAGACCAATGTTAGTGACGACAATAATAATGCTATCAGTTTCCAAAAAGGGTTTCCCAAGGAGGCGAGACAACAATATACTTCATGAATATTCAAAAAGCGGAGGATCCTGCACGGAGTATGATACAAATATTTTAACTCTAGTGTGAGCGGTGAAGTATCACGCGAAACTGAAGGCGTTTTCGACTGGTGACTACAGACTGCAGGACGCGTGTTTCATAAATGGAGCCTATAAATCCGCATACCTACCGTCAATTCTTTGAAAACGAGTCCGCATCTGACAAGATATACCTTTGAAAAATAATCTTAACATGTGACCATCATGGTCGTTGTTGAAGGTTCCCATATTTTTGGGGTAAATAGCTAGACATTTTAAAATTCTTGTCCGCGTAAACTAAATCTATCTTCCGGCAATCAATGAAGATCGTTTTCTAATTCAGACTAACTAAATTATATTTTCATGGAATAATACGCTACACCACATTCCTGAAAAATTCGTAGCGAAAAAAACCGGCAACTGAGGCTACTGTCAATACATTGGACGATTAATGATGTCGTAGTCGCGTGTGCAGGCTCAAGAAATGCGATTTTCGGCGTGAGATTCTTATTTTTGGCTTCGTTGGAGTTGCTTCTATGTCGACATTACGAAGGGTGTCGCAGTTTCGAGAAAGTGTATCGATGGATTCGCATTCTCACGAGAAGTTCCATTCCAGTTTCATCGAAAATGACAACACTGGTTGTTGGACGGGTCGAAAACGGATTTTAGAAAGCTATTTATGACCCACGTCACGTGTTTTCTCAGTGGCCTCTCTGAAACTGTAATTCAGGATGTTTCATCTACTGATCACACTGACGAGTCGATCATCAAACTAGCTCATATTTAAGGATGTGACAGTTCATATTTCTAAATGGTAGAAAGATTTAACCTAAATGACAAACTTCCCAAAAGTAGAAATCAATGATAACCGCGGTCGCAACTCATACCTTTACAGATGCACATACACACCTTAATCCAAGGCTGTTTCTCTCTAATGTTTTATTTTCCAGTATGACACCATCGAGCAACGTCATTCGTTAATTTTCCTACGAATAATAAAAGTAGATTTAATTTGTTTTCCTTTCCTTTAAAAAAGGACGGTTTCATATGGCTAAATATCATCCAAATTAATGTTGTTTGCATGTATCACACAATTAATTTTAGAAAGAATTATTGATTATTGATTTTATTGATTATTGATTTTTTTTCAAGCAGGTCTTCGATTGGGTTCCTCCCGGAAGGCGACGGCGTGGACGTCCTGTGAAAGGTTGGCGACAAGGGGTGGAGGAGGAGATCAGAAGGTGCCAATTGCCTGATGATCTCTGGGAGGATAGGGGGCAATGGCGATTGGGCGTCGCAGAGCGCGAGGCGGCGCTATAATCGCGACTTTATGTATGTATGTATTATTGATTTTAAAAAAACAGAGACCATTTGTGGTGTTTTACAGAACGAACACCTCCGATGCATGGATGGACAGTTCGTCATATCTTGGAAAAAAAGCGTAACTCCATTGCAAGGTTGAAAGAATGACATAAACAATTTAACATGGGATACAGAAATATTATTTCTGCGATTTTGTCAAAAATATTACTCAATTTTGCGTGTTGTAAGAAGACCAATCAGTGAAATTTTCAGATAAAATGTCTCCTTCCAACAATCCTCCTTCAATCTCCTTAGAAAATTACGAATTGTGACTGACAATTTGTCTACGATGTGCTATGGTTGCGTTTCTTGGTCTAGAGAACGACGGATTATTCCCTCATACCTTCAAATGCAAAAGGATACTGAAAATTGAAAACTGCATGTAAGGAAGGAGATCCACACATACTCAGCTAAAAATCCCCTGACAAGTAGTTGCTCTTATCGGAATTCGAAGTATTTTGATTGAATAAACACTCTGAGCTCGATGTGGTTCTGCAGATTCCCGAGGTATGTTAATTGCAGAAGCACCTCGGCAGCTCTCGAGAAGACAGAGGAGTAAAAAATCCGTCGGTCTGGCGAGGCAAGGCCGGGAACACTCGGACCTCATTTTTCAGCCGATGAGTCAAGACTCGAGAGAGTGTACTTCATGTACCTCGCGCGGAACAACCCAACAAATGCCCGCCAAAAACCATACAAATTATGAATTCCTTTTATACCTGAAGCTATTTATTTTTGTATTCGCCCTCATCAGGCCGGCCCCGCCCAATCGAGGTCCTGTCGGCCTCGCAGCACAACCGCATATTCTGAATGAGTATTGCTGTATGATACTCCCGGCCCGCTAATTAATAACCGCATAACTGCGATCGGTATCTTGTGTAGATGTACTGTTTTATCATAATGCGACGGATTCATACTGAGCGCATTTGCATTATTTCACCGCGGTGTTTCAAATTTTGATGTACTTCTAACTCTTGAATGTGCACATTTTCTAAACATTATTGTCTAATTATTTGAGTTCAAAAACTCAGATAATAATTTAGTCATGCACTTAATCGTTGTTTAACAGTTATAAGAGAAAGTGCCTATTTTTGATAATTCATAACCACATGGATAATATTATACAGTTATCCGATGTTTTGGAACGGGTGAGCTCCTAGGTTATCGTACAATTTTTGACAAGGTTTTTTTTTCTCACGCTGCGACAGTCTGCACACACTATTAAAATCTTGGATTGCGTTTCACTCCAGAGCCTATTATTCTCCCAAGCAACTAGAGCCATAGAAAAGCAAAGCGAAATTAACTCATTTTCCGGGACGAACTCCGGAATTTCATTCTTTCTGAGGGGGTAACTCCACTCTAAAGGAGCAAATTTTACTTCTTATTCGTCACACTCTGGTTTTGGAGGCAAAATAGGCTCCAAATCTCACTCCGAGATTTATAACAATAACATTTTAAAATCATTTTACAAAGATTGTATACCGTTATTTAAAAAAAATCATCGAACATTCAAGCAATGCTTCAACGCCTCGTGATTCGTGCCTGTGATTTAGTGAAAACCAGTGGCGTGGCGTGCTTTGCGATATATCGATTGATCTGCCATTTAAACCCATGGAAAAGGATCGATAAACAGAGCGTTCGCAGGGAACTCCTCAATAATCGATTCTTTACCATAGCTTCGAATGGGGAAGTATCGATAATCGATCATTCACGCCACGCCACGGGTGAAAACAGTTGACTCGTGGTAGATTCTATTAAACAACTACGTCAGTATCAGTGGCTTGGTGTAAATTGCGATACATCGATTGTTCTGCCTTTTAAACTTATGGTAAAGAATCGATTATTAAGGTGTTCGCTGCGAACACCCTGTTTATCGATCCTTTTCCATAGGTTTGAATGGCATGACAATCGATATATCGCAAAGCACGCCACGCCACTGGTCAGTATTATTGTCTAAAATAATTTTTTATCTTTTTGGGAATTAATCACATTTTGAGTCGATCAAATCCCAAATTGTTTCATGTTAAGCAAGAAACTGAGTTACTTCAGTTTTTCTTTTTGATATTCGCAGTGCGAGCGCACTTTCTTGCGCTCTGGTGGACGACAATACGACAATGATGGGTGATGCACGATGCAAATTTCCAATAATGAGTTTATGACTTACCCAATGTGAGTTGCAGTCCGGTGTCAAAGGTTGGAAAGCCGGGACACACCGAAATGTCATGTCAGCGCGCTCACCCTCGCTCGGGGAATTCTCAAAGTACTTAAATCCTATATTAGCTCGCTTTTTCACCTCGAGCTGAGGTCACAACTTACCTAAGACAAACCAAACACTAAGTTAGCCATCAGCTTACGATTACACATGCACAGGTTATAACACTAGGTCGCGCAGGTGGACTGTCCTACGTATTAAGCTTAATGGTTACTCAATAGATGTGAACAGTTAAAGAATCTTGAAAAAATGTTGGATTTTCAATCTAGCCACTTATTTCTAGATGGCACATCGGCATTGAAAAACAACATGATGCCAATCATTTGTCTGAAACCAACTATGAAGCTCAATAAAAGCTCTCACTTTTTACCTAACGAGACAAATCCCGGATTAGCCTTAAAAAAATGTACGCCATTTGATCGATGCAACTCGACTTATTCTACGATACAAAATATCATACAAATTATAATATAATATAAATATAGAAAAATATGTGCACATTTTACACTTTCTTCGTCCCCGTCCCCTCACCGCGGTTGCTATTGATCACTTGTTGTTTTTGTCGCACAGAACACCACCATTTTGGAAAAATTGGTTGCTTCTCGAGGTTTCTGGTGAAACCGTTTACTGCAGTCCACTTTTCGATCTATCTCTGGAGGTGGGTCGAGAAATTTTGGATTTGTTCAGAAGCCGGTTGCTGACGAGCTGAACAGGATAGTGGATTGGGTTGGGGAAAAAAACGTTTTTCAGTAGAATTTGGTTGAAAAAGTCAACCAAATCCACTCGTAAAAATTTGTCTTAGGGGCCGCCCCTAAATTACGTAACGCTCTAGGGGAAGGGGGGGGGGGTTCGAGGAGAGCGTTACGCCATTTCTTCTTACATGTTACAGAATCGAGACCAACTTCACTAGAGTTACAAGGGGGAGGGGTGGGGGGTGGGTTAAAAATGCCGAAATAGTGCGTTACGTAATTAATAGGGCCGGCCCCTCATGTGAGCACTGTACATTCTTCGACTTGAACCATAGAAATATTCTCTACATGGCTGGAAAAAGCACTGGCAACAGGGTGGCAGGGGGTTGGGCAGGGTCTGGGCATGTGCGCGCGCTCAACTTTTAGCACGGCGAAGAATGTCGGAGTGAATTGTTGACGCTTGACAGGGTGCCCAGGGTGGGATCCCCCCTCAGAACCTGGACCTGGGTCACGGTGGGTACAATTTACTTGGGCGTAATTCAGGGTCCCACATCACGTAGCCGCGTAATAGCGGGTTATTACGAGTCTCTTCGAAATACTGTTTGCTCCCCGGGATTTAAATAGATTGCAACCAGCGTTCGCCTTTGCTTCTGGACGCCCGATCGCGTAGCTCGTGTGCCCCCCTATCTATTAGCCCCCTATGCCCCCCCCCCCTAGATCGTTGCCAGACTGAAAAATGCCGACATTTGAAAGTTTAAAGTTCTGGAAAAGGTTCTTTTCTTTCATCATGGAAGAATAATTAAATGCGACGGCCGCTTTAAATTCGGTAAAATTATCATTCAAATCGTAGACACGAGTTCCAAATGTCTAAAGTAGGTATCCAAAATATGTCAATATTTTTCGGAGGATCTGGGAGAAATTCCGAGATCGAACCCAGAAGTTTGGAAGAACGGATGGGATCTGTACATCCGCCAGCCCCGCAATAAAATCTAATTCTAATGTTGATGCTGTGTTCTAATGTAAATTCTGGATGCGTATGCTCAGTGTTGTAGCCAATGCTTTGGTAAACTGGGCAAGTCTCATAGTGAACCATTTTTTGAGAGGGTAATCAGTGGCCAGAGCCGAATCATGTTTGAAACTAAAAAACACACGAATTTTTTTTTCGAAAAATACTCCTAATTTGCATCCGAACATCCCCTGAACTTTGACCGAGCATCAGTTCGGTGAATGAAATATTGGGAAATGTTGATGTAGGGCTGAAATAAGTTCCATTCAGTCAACTTCAAGATATGAAAATCTGTGTTGCATCAGAAGTTTAAGTGACATTACCTGTCTTAAGCTAACCACACCTGCGTATTTACTAACACGATTACTAAGTACATATACTCGAACCTACATAAAGTTCACAGGGAGAGCGTTCATCATACAATTTCAAAATCACGAGAGTAAAAATGTTACCCAAAAAACGCAGTTTACTATTTTAAAAAATAAAGAAATGGAATTTGTAAAAAGGACGAGGATGGTAAAATCTGCTTAAAGTTTCCTGCGCTTTTATTTCTGTTGTTCGGGATAGTTTGTCTTAAAACTTGCCAAGTTTTTAAAATTGCAGTCAAGTGTTGCGTGTTTCAGTAACAATCAAAGAGCATAAACAGTCAATCAAATTCTAATTGAAAGTTCTTACTAATTAAAAAGAGCTCTCAATGAAGTGTTTTTATTTATCGCATAACTTGGCAGCGTTTCCTTTTTCACCTCATCCTTAGAGTCATTTGCTTCATTAAAACACCTCAACCTCTTCCTTCTACCTGGCTGTTTATTTAATCATCCTCTTCAGACCTGGCTGTTGACTTCGCGCATGCGCGATCTGTACAACTTGTTGCGCGAATTGCAGTGTGCAATCTAGTGTCACGGATTATGAAAAAAAAAACCAATAGAAAATGCAACACGTGGAACTAAGAGAAGACATAGCGTTGGTATCCATGCAGACTGGACTTATCAAAAATTAGCTTTTAATTTTTCATCATTTCTCTGATTGTTTAATCATTCAATTGTAAATTGACCCTGAACAATTTTTACACTGAATGTAAACTTCATAAGCCTCTAAAAAAATAATGTTTGCCATTTAATTAGGAAATATGGATGGAAGACAATTTTTAAAACCTTTCATGCAAGATATTTATGTTCAACTAAAAAGCATCCGATTAGTTCGTTCGGTTCCCTGTTTATTAAATTATCAACTTTTTTTTAAAAAAAAAATATGAAACAAGGACATTACTCCACGAAACAATTCCTCAAGACCACGTTTCATTTTATATCAAATATGATTCATCAGACGCAGTTTTCCGTTGAATTACCCACCGAAATGTTGATATTTTACGACGACTTTCAAATACATTATCGCAATTAAGAGAATGCAATAATGAGAACATTGCGACTCAATCAAGAGGGCCACAATCAAGAGGGTATAGAGCAAAAATTTAATCAAACACACTGTAGACAAACTATTCCATGCAGTGACAGATCTTCTAAAACTGGATTGCAGTTTGCAAAAAGGAACCGGGAGCATTACAATGTTGCTAAGATGGAGCGACTTCTTTTGGCTTGGAAGAAAAACCTGACTATCCATTGACAGTTTCCATTTTACTCACTGGAAACTGTAAATTTAAGACATAGATTTCTATGTAAATTTCATATTTTTCATGGTTTCAGTAATTGCATTGCAAATGATGAAAATGCACAATCTTAGCATCATTGCAATTCTTCTGGTTCCTCTTTGCAAAATGCAATCCAATTTTTCTTAAGTTGATCTTCCTTACAGTAATAATTGGACGTATTTCTATCAAACGGAACTATGTGCATTGGGATGTGATCCCTGAGATCCATAAGAATATGTGCGTAACAGGGCTCACGTCATAATGCACATAATTCCGTTTGATAGAAATACGTCCAATTATCTGTGCATGGGGCGAAACACTTTAGGTTACGAGGTGTGCTCATACATTTCCACGTTGGTTTTATAAGGTGTTAGCATCTAAAACTGACGACAGCGCATTCCAACCCTCTTGCGAGGATTCCACAAACCACACATACATGTGATTTGTACTCACAGCTCAACAAATTACCTAGGCTCTTTCATCATCAATCACACTTCATTTAACTTGGGTCGAAGCGCTCGCCACACAACAGTCCACTGTCACTGATTTTAAGTTTCTCCCGTCAGACTGAAGCCACATATTTAGAGCTTCAAAAATCATCTTAACTGCAGCGCTTGCGTGACGCGCGTAAGCTTGTTATGATTTCTGTTGTTCAGAGAATTTGTTCCGGAGACGAGATATCTTACGGCTCGTGCTCTAATGGCCTCAGTGGCGTGACGTGAAGAATCGATTATCGATATATCGCCATTTGAAGCTATGGTAAAGAATCGATTACTAAGTTGCTCGCTGCGAACGCCCTGATAATCGATCTTTTTTCATAGGTTTGAATGGCGAATCAATCGATATATCGCAAAGCACGCCACGCCACTGAATGGCCTCTCACTCGCTGCCTGGCCTAACTGCCACGCTAGGACTGAACACCGTATGCGCTTTCAGATGTTGTCAAATTTCCAGTGATAAAATACGAATTTTCGGAGACTTGTTGACTTTTTCCTTTCAATTTTTTTGGAAATTTCATTCCAAATTTAAACTGTAAGCTCTAAAAATGAAAAGGAAAGATGTTCGTAAATTTTCCTCAAAATAATTGATTTATCGGGAGAAATTTGGCGACTTACGAGGGATCATTAGGCGTTTTTCCGTCACGACAATAGGAGAAGAAGTGTCGTAAGAACAATGTAATGCTGAAAATGTTGATCCGAAAAAGTACCTAATTCTTGAGAAAACTTGAGAATATTTTATCTTGAAAATATCACTTCGACAGATAACGCAAGTACAGCTCAGGAGATTCGTATTCTTTCCATGTTTAAGAGAATTTTAAAACTAAAAATAAGAGGTGTACGTAGGGTCTTCGGAATCTCCATTCAATGTTATGAATTTTCCATTCATGGCTTTTCAGGGGTATAGAGGTCTTCATGCAAAAAAAAAAAATATAATAAAAAAAGTAAATAAAAATAATATAAAATTAATTAAAAAAAGAAATGAAATATAAGCTGCGCAAGATATAACTGCTTGCAGAAATAGGGTAAAATATTAAAAAGAACCCCATACACGTAAACCTAACTGAGGTAAAAATGAATCGAGGTTAAAAGTTTGAAAAATAAAATAATTATGGGAGAAAACTGTACTTAATTTTAAAACGCTATGCGAAGAGCTTAAAACATTGGACTTCTAATACACTTAACGATTTGCATTATGTATGAAATAAATCCCTCATTATGTACCTAATCTTTAGGCTAGTAGGAAGTGTTTCCCGTCGAGAGTTCAAATTCCAAGTATCCGACCAAATTTTATTTAAGTACGAGTAGCACAACTATGAACATTTTCTTATAGGCCCTATAAAGCTTTGCACAGCTACAAGCACAGTTCTGCGTGTAGAACTTTCATACAGATGCGCTGATAAGGTTGTGGAAGTGCCAAGCTTTATATGACTGTATGAGGCATTAAGTAATTCACACACATCACCGACCGATTTAATCACTGATCATTACTTCAGTTTTATGTGTTTTGCGACTCTCGAGTTCAGTCATGTCTGCGATTGGAGGTGCATTTTAACGAGACTATGTTCAATGCAAGAGGGTGAAGTTGAGATTGAATTTCAGGAAGGTGGCGAATCGATTCTGAGAGGGTCGACTCTAATTTTGTTACAAACGTCGGTGAGTTGAGCGCCGTAAAAATTAAATCCCAATTCGATCACACGCTGGGTTGAGCTCATCACATAGTGGATTTGAATTCCCATCAACAAACTGCACTCTCGTTAGCTCACGTGAACTTTCGTTATATTTGCCACGGAGGGATTCAAATTTGCAAATAATCATACACGGCGCGATCCAGTATTTAACCATCCTCGTTTTTAATAACCGAAGTCTTATTTTTCTTTAGATTTTTGTCGACATTATTCAAAACTATGTGAGACCACGCTTTCGGCAGGAACAAAATATCTACGGTGACATTACCAGACCACGTATCTCGTTTGCGGCGTTTAAAAATCTCCGCTCCCGTTTTATTTATTTTATGGAGTAAAAATCAATATCATTATTTGAAGTTTTCATTGAGTTTTCTTTGCAAAGAGAAGACAAATCTTGTAAGTTATCCAGAATTGACGTTGAGTGGTTTTCTATTAAAGAAATTCAGTTTGACAGAATGTCTGGAACGTCGCAGACCAAGATACGTGGTCTGGTGGTTCCACTGTCGATAAGTAATAAAATTTATAAAAATACATCCCATGATTTCCTTTACGACGAGGGAAAATTTTGACATATTTTGAGGATAAGGATTTACGCAAAGAAGCAAGCAAGACAACCCCCCCTCGACCTGACGTCCCTCCACCCCCCGTAAGAAAGTACTCCCATTAATATCACGGAAAACTAGGACCTCTGGATCCCTCTATTTCTCAAAAATAATTTTAGTCTCGGAGCTATCTTTTTAAAAATTCAAAATTAGGCACTGATAGCGTTTACGCAGAAAAAAAATGAAGGTAAATAGATATTGGTGATAATTGAAAAATCCACGTAAAGGTGATTTGTTCTAGCGTGCGAGCGAGTGCTTTAGCCAGGGTGTCACTCATAAATCGGCTAGAGAAGCGAAACAAAGTAATGAGAGAGGAACTTGTTTAAAAAATGAAAGATGGCCCGCCGGAGAAAGGGAACATTCCCGGTGAAAATAATAGGGTTCCTGATCCAGGTCCCACTAATAGAGTCTAATACCTGGCCCATGCTTCATCGAGTTTTCGACTCGGATCCACACATTTTTCTCCTGCCTCCTCCGCTATTTATTTATCTCCTCGTCTGATCCCTAACCTCCGACCGTATAATCTATGTTATTACACGCTTCTCATTAATATATTGAAGGGAGTGATTACACGCGAGGATTATATGCCGTGTTTTTTTTTTTTTTACTTTTTGTTTTCGAAACATGCCCGTCGTGTTAAAAGCGCCGTCAATGAGATTTATAACCCCGAATTCTAGGGAAGAACAATTAGAGCAAGAAGGGTGAAAAGGAAAGTGACGCAATCTGTGATAACCGCTGATAGTTAATTTGACTCCCTTGCCGGGACATTGATTGGCTTCTTGAAATATTGACGCCTTTTTGAAGTTTTGGAAATGCGACGTTGTGAAGCCACTGTTTTGAGATTCGATATTGAAATTTCGATTGGATTCATCTGTTTACAATTAATTAGAAAATTCAATAATTTTCTAATAGAAAATACGTATTTCATCACCATATCCGTATTTTACAAATTTCCGGACTCAAAGTTGCATTACATCGCCAATAGGCGTGATTTTAAGTGACTGTTTCATGAAACGTTCCTCGTTTTTCAGTAATTCAAGTGCCCTATTTCTCTGAGTAAGGTTTAACTGCTGGAATAGAAGAAATGAGAAGGGAGGTGTAGTATGGTAGAGTTCACACTGTCCAAGAACAGATTTAAAATTTACGTACTTCATTTGAATGGGAAATGTGATAAGACCGGGAGGAAACTGAAATTTTCCCATTTAATGTTCGTTTTGTATACTTTGAAACATTCCAATTCGAATTTTTAGATTTCTTAGGCGCAAAATTCACTTTAATAAGAGGGTACCTCTAATAAATTGTGCGAGAAGTTTTTCATTTTTTAAATTTAATATTAAAGAGACTCAAATCTTTACTGCCTTCAAAATATTTCATCTCTATGCAGAGTAATGCCACAAGCAGCTGCTCTTCTTTCACTTGATAGTTCATGAAAGTAAGATACTGCATGCATCTTTGTGGATGATCAGGAAGACTTTCTAAGCTAGTGTCAGTAAAAAAAAGAAGTCCCTTATAGTTTTCATTTTAAGAGATTACTCATTCCTGATTATTTTTATTTCAGTGCGAATTGGCCATGGTAAAGTTCGGCTAAATTTTGCTATACCCTCGAGAAAAATCTAGATCTTATCTCACATTTTGGATTTTTCAGTACACACTTCACATCTTGGACTTGGTCCGAACAGAGCTAATATTACGGATCATCTTCAAGTTGCTCTAAGCGCACTTCTTTTCTAGAATTAATTGATAATTTTTTTCTCCTTTTCGGCTTAAAAAATTTCAACGACAAAATCTTGCGAATTGTTGAGCATTCTTTTTTTTTAAGAATCAGCTCCAATTCACCCTCATATGAAAAATGTGTCAAGCCCATTTTCTTAAGGTGTGTCAAACGTTCAGGGATGACAAAAGCATATTTGAAAATTTTGCAGGTATTTACAATTTATAGCCTAATGTTATTGGGGTTCAAAATTTTTCTCCGAAAAAAAGAAGAAGGAGAAAAAAATCCAGGGAGAAAAACAGGGAAAATGTACAATATCCTTGAGGATTTACATTATTTTTTGGTTTACAATCTTTTCATTAATCATGATTTTCCACGTGTCAAGAGGGTTGATGAAGTTCCCGACTGGTCATGTTATGCATTACGCTCTTCCCGCAAACTATTGTCACCTTTTTAGTCACAACTGATACACTATTTTTAGCACAAAATTATTTGTCATCAACTTCGTCCTGATTTTTTCTGCAGGTTCCGAAAAAAATGCCTCAGGTGAACCATCGTAGAGCCGTCCGTTGACAATCAGAATGTAAAAACCAAGAAAAATTTGAAAGCACATAGTTTTAAGGCATCTGCATCAAATTCGTACCGAGTTTACGTAAGTCGATTGTAAACGCAAAACTGTCTGCAAACTTTCGAATATCAAAATTAGCCGACCAGCAAATTAATTTGCACAGTCCGTATATAATAATCATCCCTTGTATGACAAAAACAACCAAATTATTTAAAAAATTTGGTCTGAAGCATGGTGCGATTTCAGCGATTCACAGAAATCACACAGACAAAGAATCATGAGCGGGGCTTTAAAAACTGAGAAAAATGCGAAACATACTAAAACTTTACCATTTCAAAAGATCGCTGGGGTCCTTGGTGATTGGCGTTGGAGTCCGGATACTTTAAAATCCCTCTGTAGCCACTGTCTTTGACAACCGGTTCACTCAGAATCACGTGGGGACTTAAACGCGGGAACAAGAAATGCGGCAAATCACGATTCGGATTGTTCCGTATGCTCTGGCATCTTTCCATCAGTTAAAACATTCTGTCCACGCGGTTCGAACTAAAGAGGGTTACGAAAATGCCCCAAAAAAATAATTATCATCCCGAGGGCAAAACTGAGAATAAAACAATGCACTCCGTCACGTATTGAGTCGAACACAAAAACTCGACGAAACCTCTTAAAAATAACACTTTTTTCAAAACTTCGAACAAGGGTTGTGAGGTCGAAAGCTCACTTTTTCCGAGAAACCAGAAGCCGGGTAGGCGGGAGACACAGGTGTATCGGTAGCCGGGGAAAACGACGCGTCGAAAGGATTAGAGTCGGCACAAATCTTGGCGAAAAGACATAAAACCCGGACGAATTAGTTAAAAAATAATAAAATCCGGATGGAAATAAATTTGAAAAGATACATATGCGATAGGGTTTAAGCCTCTGGTCGAGCCTACAGCGATTCACACAGTGTTGGTCGAGGAGCTCGGCCGACAGGGCCTTGGGTTAAACTCTAATTGCTCGCCGACTGGTCGCTGATTGGTCGAGCGCTGGCCTGCTCCCAGCGCTCCATTGGCTGCCCGGGTTTCCTCCGATTTTTCAAACCCCGACACGATATCGCAGTGAAATAAAGAGCTCCAGCCTGACAATTAATTGATATTTGTTTCTATATTTCTGGGTATAGTTCCAATTTTCGGCCGCGGTGTGAATCGATTTCGTGCCTTTGAGTCAGTCTTCGGCCACGGTCCTCGTGGAGGATTCGCTTGGTTTTGGGTGTTCTACAATAAATTCGCGGGACTTATCAGTGTTGTTCTCATTGTTTTCACGTATTATCTAGTTTCCTTGTGGAGTCATTTCATAGCTTGTGATTGTACTTACAAATGATTGATATCTCACGACATATAATTTTTTCTTCTTTCTTCGTATTAGCCTTTCGCTTACTAATTTCAATGATATTTTGACTTTCTAATAGCCTCTCGATGATATTCCCTCTCTCCGCATTGCAGCTAACTCAGCTCACACAACACAGAGATATGAAATTTATCTCTTAAGCTATTTAACTTTTTCTGAGCGTGTTCCTGATTGGTTGTTACTTCACGACAAATAATTGAACTACGCCTGGTAAAGATTTTTTTTTGTTTAAACTTGTAAATTTAAATAGTGCTTCAGCTTTATCTTCCTTTCGGTTTATTTCAAAATGAAAATTTATATTCTTTGGTTCTGAGTTTTCGCCAAAAGTTAAAAAGTTAGAGCGGTTCATTTTCCTCGTATTTTTCAATAGAACAAGGAAAACGAAAAAGGTTGCTCACTTAAAGTGAATATTAAGAAGTCCAACATCATTGATAAGAGTCGCTTTTGCTTGTTTTGATAATTTGCTAAGTTGGTGTTGTGTTTGTTTTTTCTGTGTTCACACGTACTTTACGTTAAGTACTCTATCCGAAACTCCGATAAAGGAAAGTGGAATATAACGTAGGGAAGAATGAGCATTTACTCAATTAAAATTGCGAATCAAAAGAAGTGAAACTGTAATAATTTGCCTCTATCTGGTTTAAAAGTAGTAACTGAGGTACTTTTGGGAGCATGCGCCTTATATACTTCACATGACTCGGTGTGTAAGCAATAAGCATCAATTTTTAAGGATCATGCAAGTTACGCTCACAGAAAAGAGTGATCAACTGAACTACCCATTTCGTTTTATTTTTTTTGTATTTATCTATTTTTTTATTATTATTTATTATTATTATTTATTTTTTTTTTGTGTGAATTGGTTTGAATTTTTCATGTCTTTTCACACGGTCTGCTTCATAAATTGCAAACAACGTAAAAAAATTTATAAGTTTTCTTTCTTCTTGAAATGATTGCGCAATATATTATCGCACCTCGTCCTTCTTATGTACACACAGTGGCAACAACTAACAAGTAATCCTTCAATTAGATATTAACGTATTACTTAAAGCTGAAATGTGAAATGTATTATGACTGAATAATTCAAACTTTAACTCCCTAATACAAACGATGGAAAATATTCATTATAAAAATATTCATTACATTGATATTCATTTCTTATTTCAACATTTAACGGTTTAGTTGTTGCGACTTTTTACGGTGCTGTAATCTATTCGATGAATTAGCGATACATTCAATTCTACTAGGAAACATAGTACAACAATTTGACCTTTTAGTGTCTCTCATCCCTCATCAATGTTGCTTTTTTACTGAAGAGGGAACGTTAAAATAAAAATTGATTTGGTATAAAACAGCACCTGATAGGATGATGAGTTTCTGTGAATAATTGACTCGATTCCTGTTTGTATCAAATACTACTCGGTATTTTAGGAATGTAATTAGCTCTTTTCAGTCAAAAATTTCACGAGAAAGGGGTCCTTGCCTATGTTTTGCCAGGTGAAAAAAATATAATTTTATAGAAAATCTACAAAATTTACCAAAAAAAAAAAAAAAATCTGTACTTTTTTTTCATCTATTTTTTTTCTTCACAACTTTTTTCAAACAAATTAAAAATAAACTAAGTAAATGGTCAAATTCACCGTAACCTGTAATAATCTAGTATTTCAAACAGTTTTTGATAAAATTAAGATTGAACTAAGAAAAACTCCGACCTCAATTGTTGGCGAACTTTATTTTTCCAAAGTAATACGACAGTTCAAGCGGCAGCCACATAACAAAAAATGAAAGAAATTAATGTTTTGTTTCCACGGAATAATAAAAAAATAGATTTACATTATTCACGCGACCACAAGGCAACATATACAAGTTCCAGATGACACGGTGTCTTTTCACAAAATACTGCTGTTTTGTGAGATATAATAAAAAGATCTGTTTTGAAAAAGAACACGAGGAGAAAAATGCATAATTTTAAACGGTCTGTTAAAAGGTGCAAGCTCGATAATTTTTCTATAAGCGTGCACACATGAAGTTTGTATCATTCACACACAAGAAGGATTTGTTTTATAATAAGAAAAATTTGAACCTCTACAACCAAAAATAAAGATGTAACATGAAGTCCTACAAATCTTACAGAAATTAATTACGACGATTTTGGTTTTCTTGGAGCCATGGAGAAAAGTGTTCTTCTATTAAAATATTTCAAATGTGGTAGGTACCTTATATTTATCCAGCAACATGGCAAATGTTCTGTTTGTTTTACAAGACGACCGTGGAATGCATCCTTTTATTTAAAACATTTAAAAACTTACACATTCTCCAAGCCGACGTAGAAAATGTTTAAATAAGGTATTGTTATTTTATTCTCTGAGGAAAACAATTAATGAAATTTAGAATACAGAATAGCAGTCTGGTCACATTTGTGAAACGCTAAAACATATGTTTTCCAGATCTGTCTGGCTACAGAAAAACAATGGTGTCGCAAGGACAATTTACAATTTGCTGCGTTTGATGTTCTAGCTGTAATTAAATTTTTCTGTAGGTTTATTTGATTTTTTGGATGTAGAAAAAGGGTACGCTTCATTAAATGTCAATTCTACGAAAAAATATATTCCATATTTTCAAGCGCACGGAGGCTAGGATTTAGCTTTCCCGGTAATTTTTTAAAGAAGGGTGTTTTTGAGCAACGGAAATACATACAAGAAAAAGAACATGCCTTAAAAATTGGATTTTCATTCAAACATTTAAACATCAATTATGCATGTCTCAATATCTGGCTCAGAAATAAATTATTCCCCGAATGTAGCAAGACGCATTTAAAACAGGCACTTCAATGATTTAGCCACATGAATCATTCATCATAACGAGAAGAAAAAGAAAAATATAATAATTAAAGGTGCCAAGATACTTTAAACACGTTTATGTAAGACTACACCGAAACTAATATCCTGTAAAAACTTCAGCAATGTCTGATCTTGCTCATAAAGAGGGAATATTTTTGAAGGTGACGTCTTGCAAAATTCTTTCTTTTTTGTACTTATATTTTGATGTCCATAGAACGTTTTCCATTTTCAAAGAGCATTAATGAAAGGAAAATTGTTACGAATCTCCAGTAAAATTCAACACCAAAACTTTTGAATCGTTGCTTCTTCATTACAAAAAAGGTAAAATACATAAAAAAAATATTGCGAGTTTTGAGAATTTTAATGCAGGTTTTAGTGTCATTTATGCTATGTATTTTTTGCGGTGTTCAAAGAATTGTAACCCTTTACAAGGATATATTTCCCAAGTTAATTCTGCTGAATTATGCTCGCACCTCGTAAATTTTTTCTTTCAATAATGCATTTTTGAAGACCAGATTGAGTCTGACGTAAACCATAAGAGACCTCCCTTAAGGAAGGAACTGTTAGAAGAGCGACGATGAATGAGGTCCATAGTCATTTAGGATTTTACTTTACAATTTCTCGCCCATCTTCAAGGTGATACGATTCTTGCTAAAAGCATCGAGATGACCGAGTCTATCTTCGCGAAAAATTAGGAAATTATTCTTTCTCCTTAAAGCCTGGTCATTTCTGTTTTTGTGTATTCCTCTATGAAAATCCGATGGGACGCAACTACCGAAAATTCGGAACTTTGGTCAGATCCATACCTTGAGCCAATATGCTTTTTTCTCAAATCCCTCAAAGCAGATAGACTTTTTCTTCATAAACTTGTCTAAATATACTTTTCGAAATAGCCACGTTCAGTTTTGCGGTGTATTCCGGCCAAAGTATGAAGGCCCCATCAATGTCTCTTCCCGTGCTCTCATGCCGAAACAGCGTTCCCCAAGGTTACGACAAAACCAGGTGTTTAGATTTAATGTGAACATGACACTTATGCTTAACTGACGAAAGAATGCAGAACATTATGAAACCCTGTAATTAACACTTCCACCTCAACCGACGGAGGCGAGAGGGGGCAGGGGGAGAGGTCGGACACACCGAGTGGGCAAGGCAGAGATCCCTGTATTCCAGATCTGAGGTACTTGGATGCAGCTGTCAGTGCAAATATGTATCTCTCCCGCAAGCTATCTCATAATAGCGCTCCAAGCTCACATTAAAAATTATCCAAAGTATACGCTAGCAATATACCTTAAGCACAAGTCAGCAAAAAAATGAGCGAGTCCAGACGCTGAGACGCGCTCGGAAATAATATGAAAACTGGCGAGGAGATGCCCTCGTAATTACGGCGTCTGGGTGTCTGAACTGGAAAAATCATGACAGCGAGCAGGCTAAGGAATATTCCTCCTTGTTTCGCGAAAGGTGGGCTCGTTGCTCGGGACCCTTTTTAGTGGCAGTAAAGTTAAGGAAGAGTCGTAAAAATTCAAGCACCGGCTTCCGTCTCCTGATATCGTGTACTTCTCAGACAGAATGAGGTTTTTTAAGCATTTTAGAGGTATACCCGCGCTCGTCGAGGACTCTGATGGATGTAATCGATAAATCAAACAGGTGAGATTGTATCGATATCGATTGGTTCAATATGTAAACATAACCTCAAAACTCGATTGATTAATCCGAGGGGACGGGTTTTTTGTGTTAGATTTTGATACATATGAGTACAAAACGGCAATGAAGAGTGAAATTGTCTAGGAATTTTCTCATTTTCAGCTTTTCCGACTTAAATCCTAAAATTTTTGTTTGAGATTGTGTTCTATTGTTTTGAGCCAAACGATCCATCGAGCCACATCGATAACGATATATCGTTGCATTTCGATAAGCAAACTACAGAGGCAAGTAACTCCATGGCGGCGTTTCAAATTTTCACCCTTGTTTGATTTGTTCTAGAAAATATCGACGGCGTAAGTCCGCAATCACGTATCTCGTTTGCGGTGTCTGAAAGTCACTAAAAAATATTATTTTGTTCAAATTAGGAAAGATATCGATCGTCTCACTCCACATGGAGCAAATTGTTGGTTTCAGACTTCTTCCTGCTAGAAAATTTTCTGCAAGGATATGTCACTGAAAGCGGTACAGTGATAAAATTCTGTACATACCACAGGAGACACATGCATACATGCTTCCTGGAGGAGAATTATTTTTCGGAAAAACAGTATTCCCCATGTCTCAGTAATAATTCAGTCTCCTATCCAGATTGTTGCTTTTTTTAATCCATTCATGATTCAGAATAGTTTCTTTCCCTCTTGTCGACTCTATATTTTAGAGCCTCAATACAATAATGGGCAAAATATCTCGACCTGAATTTAAAACGATCACAAAGAGTATTCATACCTAATCATTATTTTTAATCTTGTTCTCTCTCATCCTCCGTCTTTATCTCATTCATTTCCTTCATTATTCTCCTATTTTTTCTTCCTCTTTTCGGCCACTTGTATGACAGAGAAGACAAATTCCCGTGATATTTTTTTGAAAGTAGGTATTTTTTTCAATCAGGAGATTAAGGAAATCCTCTGCAGATTTGTTTTATCTATCAGGAATTGGTCAAAGTTACGAGAATTGTTATTGAAAGTTATGAAGTGCTCAGAAATCAATCCATATGCGACTGATGCTATCAACTATTTGATAAAAGCTCCTTGATATTTATCAAAAATGGGCAGTTTGAAAAAGTCAATCTAATGTAAAGCTTTCGATAGACTACACAGTGCGCATGTTTGGATCTTGTAACTCAACATCGCATAGGACATCCAATATAAATGAATGGTAGGCAACAAATGAGCGTGGCAACAGGAATGTTAAAACTTCAAAGTCTCAAGCTGAAAAGTCTAATGGAAAAAAACGAGGGCCCCGGTGGGAAATGAATAACTCTCAAAGACTAAAGTAATAATTTTAATCCCTCGTAAACAATTAAATCCAGAAATAGAATCTCCCACGAGAGCGGCGACGGAAGAGACGGAGGGCGAGGGAAATGATAAAAGGTGACTAGCGGAGGAAGAGTGGAAATTCGGTTTATAGAAACACAATTTGTTGGAAAATAAATAATAATTTCGAGTGTGCATTCGAGGAGCGCGACGCTCTGTATAATTCGTTGCTGGATGAGATTCGAAACTCACCGAAGAGCGACTTCGCCGAGGCGCGAGGGAACGGGGATCCGAGCTGAGAATTTAGTTTTTTATAATTTGAATTTTAAATAAGGCGCGGGAACCGAGCTTCTGACCTCTTCATTTGTCATATATCCTCTTCTCTTCCAGAGGGAAAGATTGAGGAAAACCGTTCCCTCCTTGACGTATTTATCAAATAACCGCTCCCTTAGCTCCACTCAGCTCGCGGTTTTATAGGTGGGCAGGAAAACTTTTCCCCTGGGTTTTTCTACCTTCCTGACTTTGGAAAACTTGAGGGGATGAAGACCGTCATCTCCCGGTGAACGCACTCGTAAAAAAAACCTCTTGGTTCAAGAGTGCAGCTTCTTGTCGCCGGATTTAAGAGTCTGGACTCTTGTTTCAATGCAAAATCCGCTTGAATCAATGCAAAATCCGCTTGAAACAAGAGTTCAAGACTCTTAAATCCGGCGACAAGAAACTGTACTCTTAAGTCAATGCACCACGGCATTCGTCCAAGAGGTTTTTTTACCAGTGCGTATCATGAGCGCCATGCGACGCTTCCAAATTTTCGACGCCATTCTATTTTTTCACAGAGAAATTTTTGGCTGAATTTGTTTGAAAATTTCACCGAATTTCATCGGCGTCGCAAAGAAAATTCAGTAAAACTTTCGGACAGCTTCGTTGAACAATTTCTCTGTAAAAAAATGAAATGACTGCGGAAAGTTTTAAACATCCCAAGGCGCTTGTGATACTTTGGGCGGAAGGTGACGATCTGCACTGATTGTGAGTAAGGATTTGCGTAAGAAAAACTAAAATCAACTTCCGATCATTTTGCCCAGTGATCTTGGGACTGGGCCTATAGTCTGAGTTTCTTGCTACAATATTTACTTACTAGGTGGATGCAACAATATGATGTGAGTACTTCGTTTCGGAAAATGTCTCGACGTACGATCAAATTCCGAACCAATTCTGAGCAAAGTAGACCATTTGATGACAGTTGGTCACCATACAACAGTCTTCTTAGATCAAAATAGGATCAAAATTTATGATCAAAATGGAGTGCGACCATTTTTCATCTCTTGCCGCACGAAACATTTTTGCCAAGTTTTCATTTGAAAATACAGCGAAGTAACGATTTTAGGACTGATGACTTCCAACATTACGATGGTAATTGGCTCAGGAATTCCGCTGGTAATTGGCTCGGGAATTTGGATGGTAATTGGCTCGGGATTTCGATCATGTATCGAGACCAAAACAAACCGAAGACTTGTTCGGCACATTACGACACCCTAAGTTCATCATCCACCTAGTTCAGGAACGGAAAAAAGGAGGATGACTGTTTCTGCTTTTTAAACGTGCATAAGACGATGTTGAGTCCCCGAAAGTAACAGCCTCCACCTGCCGCCAAGAGATTAGTGGAGAGTCTCTCTTTGTCTCTGGTTGGAATGGAGAATTTGCACGAAAAAATTTCATTGCTCATCTGGGACTGCTTAGTGAGCTGAGTTTACAGTACAGTTTTTGTTTCGGATATGGTAAAATGTAGAAAAATAAGTTTAAAAAGGAGAACACAACCACCTTGTGACGTCGCCTGGCGGTATTTCCCATTTAAGCACAAGTGCATCAGCACATTAGGTTATTAGGTTATTTTAGGTTTTGTGTGTATTTTGGTTTATATCTTCTCCAGTAATAATTATTAAATTCAGGAACCAAAGATATTCTCAAGCTCAGTTCTTTCGGTAGTTTCATCTTAAACATGAAATTACCAAATTTCAGACACCTGAAAATTCCCCATTAACCCCTCCTCACCCGTTGCTACCTAGAGTCATTGCCATTTTTTTTTTCATCCTAAAAGTCTCCACTATTAGACCCAATGATCACACCTTGCCCTATGATAGTAATTCACCCCACACTGCCATGCTAAAGAACTGAGCCTTCAGACATTGTCATATTTTCTTCGATTAAAGCAAATTTGCTGAGGAAATTTTGGAGTATTTTCCTTCGAATTTTTTAGACAATATTGTTTCAATTTAATCTAAAGCATCTGAAAATTTCAAGTTAAAATGTGCACAATTTTCCTCTAAAGTACTTATTTCATCCCGAGAATACTGGCAAGTCTCGAATGTTCATACGGCGTTTTTCCTTACCTAGGCAGTACACTACATAGATCCTCTGCTGGCTAGGATACTACCGTGCCAAAGAAGAACGCCGTGCGAAAATTCGAGAGTTGCCAAATTTTCGTCGATAAAACATGCATTTTTGGCAACATTCATGCATATTTTTCCTTGAAATTTTCAGGTATTTTAGATGGAATTGCCTACAAGATTGTCTGAAAATTTTGGGAAATAATACACGCAATTTTCCGAGTGAATGGAGATGTTGCATGTGTGAGGGATTTGCGATTTGACTGTTGTTTCTTAAGTAAAAGTTCGCGAGAAACACGATGGCGCCACTGGTTTTCTCTGAAATCAACTTTCAAGCTCAAAAAAAGCTCTCAAAAAGAGGCCAAAATGGAGGGGATATTCCGCCCTACCCTGAGAGTCCACCTCTACATCAAAACAAACTCTCCTTGCAAAGATAGGGAGCAAATACATTAGCAGGGTTGACGTGTTTTCAGTTTTGGAGTCCCCAAATAAAGTGGCAGCCCTGTCAATGTATTTGCTCCCTATCCTTGCATGGAGAGTTTGTCTTGATGTAGAGGTGGACTATCAGGATAGCGTGGGATATCCCCTCCATTTCGGCCTCAACTTGAGAGCTTTTTTTGAGCTTGGGGGTTAATTTCAGAGAAAACCAGTGGCACCATCGTGTTTCTCACGAAATTTTACATTATAATCAACAGTCAAATCGAGAATTCCTCACACATGCAACATCTCCAATTTCCGAGTGAATTGAATTTTTATCGGAGGAAACTTGGCAACGTCTGAAGGCTCGTGCGGCATTTATCCTTAGCTAGGCAGTACCCTACGTAGATCCTCTGCTGGCTGGGATAGGAGAAAATGCAGCGCGGATGATGGAAATTGGTTTGCTTTGTGCTTTTGCTCGTCGGTGCGGCGTGATGCGACGGTGCGGCGATGGGGACGCGAGACACCGGCTTTTGCAGATCGCCGTGAGGGGTGCATGGGCGAGATTATAGGTGCTCAATGCTACCATCGGACTTTACTGATGCATATGCAGATTGCTAGTACTGACGCGCACGCCACGCTCCTCGCTGCCACGCAGTGACGCCGAGCCGCGGCACGAAATACACGCGCTCCGCCGCACCAGGGGGCTCATTATTCACATAAATAGATAAAGCGATAGACGAAGGAGACAAAGGGAAGATTGAGCGATCCTATAGGTTGGTAAAGACTTAGACGGAAATATGGAGATTAATAGACAAAGCTATAAACGAAGAACACAAAGGAAAAATGGAGCGATCCTATAAGTTGATAAAGACTT
>NW_017547115.1:852661-892478 GCF_001854935.1 Bemisia tabaci
GATGTTTGACTATTGAAATTAATAGACATTCAATAGATGAGGAAGACAAGGGGGGAAAAGGAGCGATCCTGTTGGTTGAAGTGGGTAGTTGATATAGACTTTATAGAGGGGAAATGATGGCCGCTTATCGAAATTGATAGACAAAGCAGTAGACGAAGAAGATAAAGGGAAAATTGAGCGATCCTATTGGTTGAAGCGGTTGGTAGATAAGGACCAAGGAGGAAAATGATCGGTCAAGTCCGGGGAGATCATGAGGAAGTGGCTGGCGCCCCTTAATGGCAGGCATCCAGTTTGTGCTAAAATTTTTAAAATTCATTTGTGGCGTAGGGTGATGTCATATTGCCGTTCTTGGGCAAAAACAGTGTAACACTTCTATATATATATAAAGTCGCTTTATAACGCACTCTGGCGTTCTACGACACCCAAACGCCACATATGCCTGTCTTCCCAGAGGTTATCGGGCAACTGACACCGCAACATCTCTTCGTCAACGCCCTGCCGCCAACCCTTTACGGGACGTCCCCTACTAGACGTCCCCCGTGTAACACTTCTTCTTGGGGTATAATGACTGTCCGTCCGCTTTCAATTTGTAAAATATCAATAAAAAGTTTTAAAAAAAGGAGGGGAGGCAATGATGGCCTAATTGTATGATCTCTCGTGGGTTGCCGTTAGTTACTCTATTAAAACTCTAAAAGAGTCTGAATAGATCTTATTCAATTTTACTTCTAATACCATAGAATACCAAAGTAGATAGTATTTGATCCCTGGTAAAAATTGACGATAGGAGCTGCGTTTCAAAATACCATAGGAGTTCTAATAGCCGACTGAAAAAGGCGATAGAAAATCATATAGCTGGCTGTAGAAAGTGGAAAAAAGCATATGGCCGGGCTGCACGAAGCGATAAAAAAATTATACAGCCGGGCTACAGTTTCTATCGCCGGGCTTTACACTTTATCGCCTGGTTGTTGCTTTTTCGCCATCGGCTATAAAAGGCTACAAGAAATCGTGTAGAAATTCGTGTACTTTGTAAGTTCCTTAAGTTTGTACGGAATCGCCTTAATATTTACAAAACGCACATTATATTTTCCTTTACTACGTACTTTTTTTCATCAACTAAGATGAGAATAATTCATACTGAGTGTGCAAACATTTCAAAGCCATGAGTTGAAAAACGCTGACTCCACGAGATTAAATATTAGAGCCTAACACAAAGCGGAGCGGCGGCGCACTGGCGCCTGCAAACCTAACAAGGATACTTCACGCATTGCGCAATGCGTGAAGTATCCCTGTCAGGTTTGTAGGCACCAATGCGCGTTTCGCGCTGGCTGCTCGTCCGCCGCGTCGCAGCGTACCACGGCGCTTGAAGCAACTATTTCACACCAGAGGTAATGCACAGTATCCTACAAAATTGAAGGCGCTCCGACATATTAGAAATGGCAGGCATCCTTCAAAAGTACGGAGCTTTCCTTGCAAAATAAATCAAGATACTACGGCCCAAAAAGAGAGCGGTAGTCCAAAAACTCACTAAGTCCTAGCATCTGTAATTAGTAACGTTTAGCATATACTTTATCGCCAGGCTGTTGTTTAATCGCCATCGGCTATAAAAGGCTATAAGGAATTGTGTTGCCGTCTAAAGAAGCTATTGGAAATCTTATAGCCGGCTGTAGGTCTATGGTATTTTGGAACACAGATTCTACTGCCAATTTTTACCAGGGATGTATAAAACAGGTGAGATTGTATCGATATCGATTGGTTCAACGTGTAAACACAGCCTCAAAAGTCAACTTAGAAATCTGAAAGAACGGGTCTTCGGTGATTGATTTTTTATTCTTTCGAGGACCAACTGGCAATGAAAAGTGAAATTGTTATGAATTTTCGCATTTCCAGCTTTTCCAACTTAAATCCAAAACTTTTTGTTTGAGGTTATGTTCTATTGTTTTGAACGAAACGATACATCGAGCCACTATCGAATACGATCCATGAGCACTCTCTGTCAAGGAGGGATCGGCGGCGGCCACCGTGCGGCAAAGCGCGGGCCCCGCGTAAATCCGTCTCGCGGAGCTGGGGCATATCTCTCGTATTTTGAAGGAAATTGTATTAAAAATGAAAGGGGGCGGGCTGGAAAGTAATTTGAGTACGGCGAGTCGCCGACACCCGGAGCCACGCTATGATCCCCTCGATTAATCACCGAGCTCCTCCACCGTCCACCGTTCAACGTCCACCATTCATCAGAGTGAGGAGCCCTGCGCCCAGCGTCCAGCTATGTAGAGCACTTTTTAAGGGCTGTCGTCCTCGGATTCCTCAATCGCGGGGAGAGCGAATCGCTTGCACGCGTCTTGAAATGTTTTCATGATCACGTCTTTTAAATGGACTACACTGGGAAAAAAAAACAAAAAAAAACACATCGGATCTAGAGTCCAGACTCTTAAAAACATCGACAAGAAAAAGTACTCTTGATTCAATCGGATTTTTGCTTGAATCAAGAACCAAGCCTCTTAATTTGAGCGGATTTCTTTTTGATTAAAACTTAAATCTGATTGAATCAAGTGCATTTTTTCTTGTCAATGTTTTCAAGAGTCTGGACTCTAGATTCAATGTGTTTTTTTCCAGTGTACATTAAGGGACCACTATTTTTAGCCCACCCATAAAAGCATCTTTCTGCAAAGGGAAACTAATGGGATATATGACTTTGCTTAAATGAGCCAGAAATGGTGGTTCCTTCTTGCAAAATGTAGTCCAAATAAGTTGGAATTACGAATTGTGAGGATATTCACCCGAATTCTAAGTACCTGAATCTAAGGAGATGTTGACCTACGAAAAGAGGTATCCCTCGGGGAGAATAGAGACTGGTAATTGCATCCAGCCTTTGGAATTCTAGAATCGGTTGATTTTGGCCAATATTGATGAATTTTAGCCCGCCCTCCCCTAATTAGTGGAAAAACTATTGTACAACGTGATGAGTTCCTCCATATTGATTTTGGTCAAATTTTTTTTAAATTTAGCCTCCATCCCCCCCTTCCCCGGAAAATTTGGCCATTTTGAGTAGGTTCTGCCTCTCTTCTCTAATATTTTGAAAGAATGACGTTACTGATGGAAAAACTAGGGAAATGTGAGTAAGGCAACCTGCGCAGATCTCATTGACCCCTAACTGCCCTCGTAAAAAGCAATTGCTAATGAAGGACAATTTCGTCGTCGAAGGACGGACTTTGTGTCCTCGAGTCATCCTCAGAGGATAAAATTGTCCTCCACCGAAGCAAAATCGTCTTCCATGGACAATTTATTTTTACTCGAATAATGAGGATGACACCAAGGTTGCGGAAGGGTAGCCGGTAGGGTGTTTACGAATGCAGGCGATAACCTCAATTTGCGATTTTTGTAAAAATTTCACAAGCTAGAATGCTGTTGAGCGGAAAACAACCCCCTCTCCTCTCCTCGTGACTTTTAACGACACTGGGAAAAAAAAAACACGTTGGATCTAGAGTCTAGACTCCTGAAAATATTGACAAGAAAAAATACTCTTGATTCAATCAGATGTAAGCTTAAATCAAAAGGAAATCCGCTCAAATTAAGAGACTTGGTTCTTGATTTAAGCAAAAATCCGATTGAATCAAGAGTATTTTTTCTTGTCGATGTTTTTAAGAGTCTGGACTCTAGATCCAATGTGTGTTTTTTTTTTTTTTTTTTCCAGTGGACAAAACAAGAAACATCCGAGTGCGCTACTGTTGGCTGAGTAGGTGACCAATAGGAGGAAGCTAATTAACATAAACCGGTGGCAGTGGCTGGACCGAGAGGAGGTCGTTTTGAAGACGAGTAGCGATTGTAAGACGGCCGGCCCAGTGGGACACCGAGGCGTGTGTCACACCCCGTGGGGGCCCACGATGGCGGCCCGCTAGGGGCTCCTACCCCTTCCCCCGCCCCACCCGGGGCCCGGGATATTCAGGGTGAGGTGTCGACCCGGTAGCGCACGGTCACGGCTCTATCACACCGCGGGTGTCCTCATACTGTGAGCTCTCAGTCTCTTTAAACATCCCCTACTGTTTCCAAGCGCGAGTCTTCACGTCTTTACCCGTGTGTCTTTTAAGGTAGTGTTATTGATATTGATGTAGTGCTCCTTAGGGGCCGTCCATAAATTACGTATCGCTTTAGGGATAAGAGCGAGGAGAGCGTTACGTCATTTTGTTTTTACGTGTTAAAGGATAGGGGCGTAAGTCACAAAAGCGTTACAGGGGATGGTAAAAATTGCCTGAAAAGTGCGTTACGTAATTTAAAGACAGCCTTTTTAGCGATTCGTCTTTGATTAAAGCGAGAATTACTTTAGGGGCGTCATTTTAGCTGAGGCATTAAGGACGGCGGGGGAAGGGGGAGCACGGAAAAAGGAAGGCCTGAAGAGGGGAAAGGCAAGGAAGAGGGATTGCAGAGGCATACGTAAAGTATAATTTTTTTGAATTTAAGCGACGTGTTCGGACCAAAACTCATGAAAAATGTCAGTTTCCACATTAATTAAGGGGCTGAATATTCAGCTATGGCCTCAAAGATATCAGAATCTCGAGTTCAGGGATAATTTAAGGGAATCCAAAGGAGGAGGGAACGAAGTTATTTACTCTGATAGACACATGATCCCCCTGAAATTTTCCTCGTTTTAGAATGTCGATATTTTTTTAGGCCATGGATTAACTTCGCGCTTTAAATTCGCGGGAGGAGAGACATTTTCCATTAGTTTTGGTCCATACTCGTCTCTAAAGTTTAGAACAAACCAATTGTAAGATTTGCCGAGGAACTTGGAAGAAACGGGTCAGAGATGATAAGGTAAGGAAAGGGCGGAAAGTAGCTTTAACTGGGGGCACTTTTGGGGGAAAATGTGCAGAGGAAGAAGTCTTATTGTGAACCATTATACGCGCTCTTGCAATCTAGTCATTTAACCCTGCGACATACCGTATGGAAAACTATTCTTGTGAAAAATGATCTTGCATAAATCTAATGGGACACTGTAGGAGAAAAACAACGTAGGTTTTGGAGTTGCACCAATTTACAAACTCCGGGGACGAACTCTAAAATTAGTTGGTAAAAATCCAATGAATTATGCACGAATAAAGTTGCAATCCGTTTCGCCCTGACTAAACATTACGAAGAAGTCCCACCGAAGTTGGAACAATGACTCGCAGATACCGATCAATATTTTACCACGTTTCCCGATAATTCAACGTCGGTCCGGAGTCCAGCGTGCATATCCATTTAATTTTTTCACGAACCGGAGCGCACTCTGGACGGCAGACGGAGGAATCACGCGGTGAATTATGAAAAACAGCTAATTAGCTCAACAGCCAATCACGGCGAGTAATTAAAAGAGAGTGGAAACCACGACAACCCGGGAGTCCCCCGCCCGCCCCCCTCCCCCGCAGAAAAACGAAAAAATATAGGACGATTGGTTGCGTCACGGCGCGGTCTCCCCGACATCTAGTAGTTCTTTTTCTTCTTTTGTTTTTTAATGAACGTTTCCAACTCAACCCGCGCAGAGGCTTGCATACATTATTCCACTACGCTGCGGTAAAATCCCCTATCAGCATCCAAACGTTGCCAAATTTTTCTCGCAATTATACAAATTTGCCTCGAAAAATCGTGAATATTTTTCTTAGAATTTCTCCCGGAATTTAACCCGTATTTAAATCTAGCGTGTCTTCACATTGCATGATAAAATATTTATAACCTCATTGAATGATAAACGCTTCATCGGTGGAAATTTGGCAATGCGCGCAGGCGCAAACGGCGTTCTTTGTTAACACGGGAGTATTGACAAGCTTTATGAATTATTGTGTATTAAATGAGAGAGCTAGCCTCATGTTTTACGATGTTTTGGATGAACGAGAGCGATAAATCACTTTCTACGGGCCCGGAGCCCCCCTCCGTCCCCCCTCCCCTGTCGCGACTCCGGAGGAACCCTTTCGCCAGCGAAGCGACCAGCGGTCGTAGACGGCGGCCAACGGTTGGGGTAAAAAAATTGTTAAAGCTCGAGCGGGCTTGTTAATATGCAGACACCAAAATAAAATAAATATATCCACTCGTGTGTGCTCCCTGTAGCCCCGCGCCCCTTTGATACCCCCCTCCCCCCTCTTTTTCATCCCGGGGACGCGGACGGAGGATGCAGTCGAGCACCTGACCTAAATAATTAACTCCCTTTCTGAGGGAATTTTAAATTATCCCGGTGAATATTAAGTGACGCTCGCGATATGGGCGCGTAGGATAAAGGTGCGCAGGTCGACTGCCTTTCCCATGCTGTCTAAAATCGGATAGCCACTCAGAAAATAATTGGTGTGCTCGATGCGGTGAAAAATTGAAAATAATGGAACGGAGGTTTATTTGCTATGCAGTTGTTGAAAGTAGGCGAAGGATTGCTCCGTTGTTGAATAAATTCGAAACCCTTCCTTTGACACGCACTGAGAAAAAAACTCGTTCGTATGAACCAATAAGTGCGGAAAAATACACGGAGAAGTATCGTGTGATTTCAGCTATATTCTTAACTGAATTTGGTGACAGAAACAAGCGTGGTTACGCCAGCTACAGGTGTTGCTGAGTTAGCTAAAAATTTGGTTGACTCAACTGTGCTTCTGGTGGTGCAATCACACTTCTGGCTGGCAGTAAAATCAGTCAGTGATGTAGCTATTATTTGCAAAATTTTTGTTTTGGGTGTGGGCACTTATCGGTTTAGAAAACTGAGCCTCCAGTTGTGGGATCTGACCTCCTTAGTTGGCAGAATTGAAAGGATGCGATGTTCCATTCGCGCAGAATTATAAACTGCTATGACAATACTGATTGTCTTTATCGCAAAGAAAATGAGTCGTAAAATCTAACGACTGTAATACAGCTGGTACTAGGTAAGACGTCAGGACAGGTAAACTGTCGTTGTCATGAACCAAAATTTATCTCGAATATGACAAAAAAACTGCTGAGAAAAAGGTCCTCTTGCGGCACTGGTAAGAAAAACCTCTTGGACCAATGCCGCATTGCATTGACTTAAGAGTGCAGTTTCTTGTCGCCGGATTTAAGAGTCTTGAACTCTTGTTTCAAGCGGATTTTGCATTGATTCAAGCGGATTTTGCATTGAAACAAGAGTCCAGACTCTTAAATCCGGCGACAAGAAACTGCACTCTTGAACCAAGAGGTTTTTTTTACCAGTAGTGGGCGTTGAAACCGATTTCTTTAGTGTGTCTTGGTGGTTGAAAAATGTCATTTTGCAAGAAATCCGACGCAAGTGAAGGGTTTTCAGATATTGCCCAAGAAACGTACATTGAGCGAAACAACCTCACGCACATCGTCACTACTCTGGCGTAAGGGCCTATCTCGATTCCCACATGCACTCAAGAAAGCATTGAGTTATATGTAGAACAAGGCTCACGCGGGTATTGAGATCCGCCCTTACGTCAAAGGGGCGACGATACTTACTTAAGGGCTGTCGCTGCCGTGCTAAAGAAGCAGGCCGCGTGAAAATTTGAACGATAAGCGATTTCCCGCCATAAAAAGTTTATATTTAAAGAAAGTTAAAAGCATATTTTTCATTTTTAGAAGCAATTGCGAATGAAATTTTCTGAAAAATCGGAGGAAAATTATTCCAAGGTTCCCTTGAAAACCCGTGCTTTTTAAAAAGTAAATTTGGCGGTTAGAAGGCTGCGTTTTCACTTAGTGTGGCAGAGGTATCCCTACACCCCCGTCTACATACCGCAACCCGTTCCCAACACGTAGCTTCCCAAAAAACTTTCATCCCCGCCGTGTCCAGGGTTGCCGGACGCACCGCCGGACGTATCCCCGGACAAAAATCCGGAATTTCGGTCGGATTAACCGGGGGAGTACGTTAATCGGATGGGCGCCCCTAAGCGACCCCGAAATCTAATTAACCGACCAAATCGATCCGATGCGATCGGCCGGAATCGGTTCACAGCGAGGCGACGCGGCGAGAGACGGGGGTGGGCGGGGAGGCGGAGGGGGTAGGCGCGAGCGTCGCCGTCGCCGGGGGGGAACGTGCGCTTGGCTCGCAGGTAATCACCGGGGCCGGGCCCCGCGCGCGCGCCACCGAGCAATGAAGTAATTAAACGACGGTTAATTAAACACTCGCCTTGAAAACAATTTATTCCCGAGAGGTTTTCCGATCCCGGACTCGGCTCTCAACCCCTACCCCCTCCCCCGGACTCCGACTCGGACGCTTTTTCACTCCGACTCCGCGTTGCCGACCCGAGAAACGATATCTTGCCCGCCGCTCGTGCGCCGGGAGATGCTCGGTAGGGACATTGAGGTTTCCAGGCCTCGATGGCATGATTTAATTCCCGGTGTCGGATTTTCGGGGACACAAATTGGACCACATATTGCAATAAGGAACCACTGTTTCTGGCTCATTTTGGAAACAACAAATGAATCATCGGTTTCCCTGTGCAACAGGAGGGTGCTTTTACGGAAGAGCCAGAGATCGTGGTTCCTTACTGCAAAATGTAATCCAATGCTGAGGATTCAGTCTCAAATTATATCCACATAATGGAGACGTTGCATGTGTGAGGAATTCGCGATTTGACTATTGATTCTTACGTAAAAGTTCGCGAGAAACACGATAGTGCCACTGGTTTTCTCTGAAATCAACTCCCAAGCTCAAACAAAGCTCTCAAGTTGAGGCCAAAATGGAGGGGATATCCCACGCTATCCTGAGAGTCCACATCTACATCAAGACAAACTCTCCACGCAAAGATAGGAAGCAAATACATTAGCAGTGATGCCGTGTTTTCAGTTCCGGAGTCCCCAAATAAAGTGGTAGCCCTGTCGTTTATACTTTTTCACTTTACATACGTAAAAATCACTTTCATAGCGCTCTTTAGCGCTATACGACGCTTAACCGTCACAAAACTTGGTGTTCCCACAACCCGTCAGGGAGTTGGCACTCTTTCATTTCATTTACAACCCCCTACCCCCTGTCGCCACCCATTTACTGGGCGTCCCCTTCGTCTCCTCATGGAAGGAACCCAATCAAGCACCTATTTAGCAGCCTCTCTTCAATTTTTCTTAAAAAGTTGAATTTTAAATATTTTCCTGGAGTCCATCTGGCAACGCTGGTGTAAGCGGAGAGTGGGTGCGTGTGCGTTGCCGATCCGTCGCGCCCGGTGGGACGATCCGGAGAAACCGGGAGCCGTGAGGTAAGGAAGACGTTGGCTCGGGTCGTCCGGACTCCCCATCAAAGATGCAATCACTGCGAGCTGCACTTTTTTAATTAACAAATTCAGTAGTGGATACGGCACAAGCCCAGCCTCAACCGACTACTAGGCGGGGGTGTTTAATTACTCCGCGCTTCTTCAACTTGATTGCTTCGCCCGACCGCGACCGGTTTCCGCGCCCCCGATCGAAAAATAACTCCTATGATACACCGAGAGCCCAATTTTCATTGGTATTTCCCCTCATTGATTAAACGATGGAATGCGCGCACCTTCCATTGTGTCAAAATCCCGTTAGGGAAATAAGTCAGGTTAAATTCTTGAACAAGCCGAGGGCCGTTCATACACCACGTAACAATGAAAAATAATACATAAAAAATTCAACTCAAAAACACAAGGAAGATAACCTCACGTTTAGTTATCACGAATGAGGGTTTTGATTTTTTACAGTTTTGTACTTATTTTTGTTTCCTGATAAGAGGAGAGGATTGAAACCACCCATAAACGACCCAGGTTTTAAGTTCATTGGTTTTTTAGCACTGGCTACCAGTTTTCTTGAGTTTTATAGTTTTTAACACTACTTTTAAAATTTCACAACCCTTCCCCCGGATAACAGCTTTGTAACGTAGGTCCCTATCCATTAACACGTAAACACGAAATGGCCGAATACTGTCTTCAACCCTAATTCGTTGCGTATTTTATGAACAGGCCAGAAACACTATTGCGTGGAAGCGTACCATTGTGCAGGTGATGTTTTCATCTCCAACCGGATTGACCTGAGCGGAGCCGAGTGAAAATTGTACACCCATCCCCCTCCTCCCACAGATTCAGTCGTATTGGGGTTCATCACACTGGTTGTTGGTGACGTTCGCAGTTCTTGAAATGACGAAAGGGTCACCGAGGAAACTTTCTTTCTAAGGAAAATTAGAAACTTTCGTGTACATAGCCACCCACGGAAATTTTTGGCTTCTAAACCTGGAAATGACATCCATTTCTTGAGCACTAAAATATCGGAAAAACGAGTTTCCCCCAGCAAACCCTGGTTTTCGATTTTTATTTTCGACATTCGAAATTTCGATTCCCGGCAAGTTTTTACGTGGAAAGGAGAATAAAATTGAAATTTTCGGATTCAACGCGAACAATTCGAGAGGAATTCTCGTTGAAATCCTCGTCTAATTTTGGCCGAAGATCTGCGTTAAATCAATGTTAAAACTTTCAAAGTTTGCATGCGAGGTTACAAGAAATAAACGAGACATTTTGACGAGCGACTTACACGCATCGGGCTACTAATGCTTCAGCTCAAACACAATCCAGTGGTTCATTTCCGCATTCACATCCGTGCCCACCACTACACCGGGTTTAACCGAAAGNGGGGGGGGGGGGGGGGGGGGGGGGGGGGGGGGAGGCAGCTCGCAGACAAATCGCATCAAGTCGCGTGCGAAAATCGCCCGGGTCCATCCGTCGAGTGGCTCGACGCTTGGGAACACGCGCTCATAAACACAATATTAAATTTCGAGTAATAAAGTCACTTACAGGAGGCTTTTACGACACTCTCCGTCGGATTTACTGTCCAAAGGTCGAGGGTTCGTCGCTGGTAGTCAAATGGTGGTCGGCGTGACGTGAGTCCCGCGAATTCATGACCCTCGCTCGCTCGCCCTGTCGATGCATTCGGGGGCTCATGAGTTGATCAGCGTTGATCGAGCTTTCGTCGATACGTCCGATTGAGATGGTCTGAGTCTTCTCACTCGGTTGTAGTTCGTCTCCTTCCGATCCGATCATTTCCCTTTGGCTTCTTTCTGTCCGCACTCCGGGCATTTATTGGCAATGAATCTCGGGAATGCAAAGAGCATCGTTCATTATCGATTGACTGGAGTCATTCTTAAATACTCGCCCATTCATCACCTCGGCCGTTCCAAGGCCCATGGGTTACAGACCATGATGAGGCAGCGTTGAATGAGCTGGTGGAAAACGTCTATGACGGCAATTAAATTTGCACGTTTTAAAATATCCTCGCGGTGTTCCTCCTGGACGAAAACTATGTCGATTAAAACTGTTTCTTTCACTTGAGAAATGTTTAAAAAGTGATCACGTTTCTCGTGTCAAAAATTATTTCTCGCAAAAATTATGTTATCATGGCAGCTTTCGAAAATTCTTTTCCGGACCTAATTGTGTTGAAAAATTCCGACCATGAGATATTGGTCACTGCTTTGAATAATATGTATCCATGCACTATGATCCATTTTGAAGTGGACATTTGGCGGTCACAATTAATTACCTTTAATAAGAATTGTGAATTTAATTCAATTCATTAAAAAGTAGATTTGAGAAGGAGACTTCGCAAGAGAAAAGAAGCTTCGCCCTTTGAATGATGATGTTACAGGCAATCAGTCAAATCAGGCATTTCATCACACGCCAGGCAAATAGCCAAATTTTGACTGTTTATGAATTTTTTTAAATTGATGACGAAAAAGCTGACGAGTTTTCAATATTTTAAAGAAAACGACTCATTCAATATGCAAACTCTCTTTCTTTCTACCTCTTCAAATGCTTTTCATAAACTTAAATGTTAAACTCAAAAAAATTCTGTGTTTTATGACATGCTGTAAAGTTTATCAACATAAATGTTCGTTCGAGAGTTGAAAACCGTTTAAAATACTATTCTATGCTACACATTTTTACAAAAATTTTTCTTTACACGAGCAATGAATTATTTTGTCTAAAATTAGCAAAATAATCAAAATTTCAATTCAAGTAGGAATATTTGAATATTTGCCTACGTATCTGATAAATTGCATGACTTATCCATTTGCCTGTGACAAATACATTGCAGAGTCACTGAGAGAAAAGAGAGATAAAATCAGACCGTCAGAGCACAGCAAATGAGAGATCTCTTTGAGCAAAGCAAATTAAAGATAAAAAAAGACCAAAGAGCAGATTGTTACGATTCCCATTAAATTCGAATAGTTACCTCATTTAAATGCATTGGATTCTGTTTTGACAAGTTCACGGACCTAACACGATGACAGCGGTTGGTTTAAAGCGTGAGATATTGTTACTCTCTTCATCCAACTTGTGCGCTGGCAGCCACAGAGACCGATTGCTATAACATCCCATTAAAATCTTCCGGTTTCCGCTGACCCTGCCTTTGAAAAAAGGTGCTCATCGAACAAAGCCTCATACTACCAATACGATTTTGGTCTGCTTCCTGATGGAAGCATGTTGGACCAAGGTTAAGAAGTTTCTCATCTTTCAAGTTTTAAAACAGGCCAGAAAAAAGCGAGGGACGTCACTACAATTGAACGTATTTCTACCAAACAGACCTATGTGGAGGTGAGAAATATGGGGTATGCTCTAGAAAGCTACATAAGAAGCAATGTAAAAGTGGGCGTGATTCCTTTTGAAGAATTGGAAAAGCGGGATATTACATTCTATCAAACAGACCTATGTGCCAACTGCATGCGGAACTCATGAGCCGCGGGCATGGCAAGAGAGCGTTGTGGACAGGGCTCATGAGTTAAAGACACGGATCCGCGGCTCGGAGTCTCCATCGTCGCCGCTGACGTCACTGGCGCTTTATTATTCTCATTCACTCTTACGGCCAGAGATCTAACGAGCACACCCCATATTTTTCACCTCCACATAAGTCTGTTTGGTAGAAATACGTCCAATTCATATACTGGAACATGATGTTCTCCGCATTGGGCTAAAAATTATGTGAGCTGTGGAGCAATCGGAGTGCTATAAGAGTTTTGAAAATTCCGACATTTACTACACCTCGAATCGCGGCCTCCAATTCTTAAAACAAGATGCTGAGTTAAATAACTCCTAGTTTTGGTCCCACATACTATTCTTGGCTCGCATTTTAATTTTGTTTTTGCACGAAAGCAGTATTTCGGTCAGTCTTAGTTAGCTCAACTTAAACAAGTGGACTTGTACATCACGTATTTTTATTTTTGGGGGGAAAATGGTTCAAAAGTAGTCTCTCATTGCAAGAAGTCCAAACGATCTATCACGTTAATTTTCTGTTCACGACAGTGGTAAAGATGCGCCGTACCATTTAGACTAGCGCCTTCAGTCATTCCTGATACCACACGCTTTGCCCCAGAGTTAGTTTAGTTGCGTGACCAAACCGAACCCAACTTACGTCATGCAGCGGACGCTAATCTTTCATCTCTGAGTTGTTTCTTGGATCGGTAAATATTCAACGTGAGCTGTGAACGAGGAGAGACTGAAAAGACACAGCGGCCATTCAAAATCCCACGTCCGCACATTTTAAAAACTTTTCCATGCGAACAAAAATCAAGAGCAAATGAAGCGCTGGGTACAGGAAGGACAGTTCTTGGTAGCGTTGTTTCAGGATCTTCGTTAAAGTTCTACTATAATTGAAGTAAATGCATGGAATTCGTTGAAACTTTTACTGAATTATCTTCATGATTTTATAATGCTGAAAACTAAAAATTTCAAAGAATTTACCCAATATTTTCCTCTCTAAAACTAAAAATTAGCAGCGGAGATTCTGAAACACCGCAACCAAGAAATGACCTTTCTGCCCCCAACGCCTCAAATACGCGGTTTCTTAAATTAGGAAAAAATTGGACCCCTTCCTTAAAACATTATTCTCTCACTATCTGCAAATCTGATTCCAGATCTACCGGGAGTTATTCCCCCTCTTTTTTTCGAGGAAATCAAAACGCGAAAACGTGTAGAGATTAAAGGCTACCCATGTACGAACAAGCCCACTAACTCGGTAATCGCGTGTTAATCATGCGCAGCTTTGTTGAGCCCCCCTTCCCCCTTCATCCCCCGCGAAGAACGATCATGATGGTGGATGCACGTATGGAAATGCCTTGATGCGAGGCAGGTATTTTATATAAATATCAAAGCAACTGTAATAGATTAAGCAAGAAAGAGGAGTAAACTGCCCGGTGCTGGGGGGAGGGGGGGAGGCAGAGGAGCAAAGCCGGTAATTACCGTGAAACGTACGGCACAGGTGTGGCCAGGTGGAAGGATGCCTGAAAGTTGCCGAACTGCGGGCAACCTTGTGGTACGACCGGGAGGATTTCATTTTCAGCTCTGAACTCCGACATCGATGGTGTGCTGGTGAATTCCTCGCTGCATCGAGTCTCGTGTGGGTGTCCGCTGTATCTGGTCAGTCTAACGTGGTCAAGCCGAACCACAGGCACAGGTTCTCCCGAATGGAGCCACTGATCACGGGCTGATTATTGAAATTGATAGACAATGCAATAGACAAAAATGACCTAAAGATTATGGAGAAATCCTGTTGGTTGAAAAGGGTGGGTCCTATTGACTGGGGGAGAAATTGATGGATTAACGCTCGTGGATGTCGTTAGTTAGTAGTAGTAGTAGTTAGTCTATTAACTATCTTCTTTGTCCATACCACACTGGAAAAAAAACACATTGGATCTAGAGTCCAGACTCTTGAAAACATTGCCAAGAAAAAATACTCTTGATTCAATCGGATTTTTGCTTGAATCAAAACGAAATCCGCTTAAATTAAGAGGCTTCATTCTTGATTTATGCTAGATTCTGATTGAATCAAGAGTACTTTTTCTTGTCGATGTTTTTAAAAGTCTGGACTCTAGATCCAATGTATTTTTTTCCCAGTGCAACCATTCGTTTCCACCAATAAGATCCCTATATACCCTTTTCGTATTCTATTGTCTATAGCTTTGTCTATTAATTTCAATAATCGCCCCGTAGAATATGAATTGAGAGACAATAGTTCATTATCTTCTTCATCTACGAACAACTTGGACAGAGCCCTGTTTGTCAGGCCATCCAGTATCGAGCACAATGAACTACATATATAAATATTAAAAATCTAAAAGTCTAAAAATCACTAAAAATTAAGGACTCGTCAAATCAATAGAAGTAGCATAAAATCTTCAATCATCCTCAGAAAAAGAGAGTCAGCTTTAGGCCCATCCCTTATACGTGGTCGTCCAGGTAATTGCTACAATACTGTAGTTATGTTACAGCAAAATTCAGGCACAGAACAGTAAAATTACAGGAAATTTTCCAAATGGGAGAAAGATCAGAGCTATTTGTTTCGAGTGAAATGGAGGTGACGGGAAGTATCTGCTAGCGGAAAGGTTTGGATTCAACTAAAGTCCAAAGAAAAAACACAGAGAAAGATAGGCTTGTCTTGTAAGACATCTGAAGATCTTATGCGTTTGGTGCAATGCGAGAAGTATTCATGCAGTCTCGTAGGCGTTAATATGCGTTCGGCGCCAACCGCACTGTTTAGCGCAAGGCGTAAAGTATTCCTACAGTCCTTCAGGCGCTGATGTGAGTTTGACACAAATTTTCATTTAATTGAGTCCAAATCAAGGTTCTCTAATGCGGTCTCTAGTGGAGGCGGAAGTTCCAAATCGCGGACCTCCAATACGGTAAATTGTTCAGTTTGCAACGTTCACTTATTTTTCATTTTTTTATGAAGATACTGCTCGACTTTTTTGCGAACATGTAATATAAAAATTCAGTTAAAAAAGAAGGAAAACAGACGATATGTTGAGCAAAAACGATAACGAAGCCTTCTTTGGACAGAGAAATGTGAAGGAAAATTTGCAACGTCGCAAATCGAGATACGTGGTTCGGTAAGTACACATTCACCATCGCATTGATCTCCGTTTTCCTCAGTTTTGTAGCTGATAGATGAGTGAAAGGAGGCAAAGTGCATCACGGCGCGTGGATACAACTATTCGTGCTCAATGGATGCGCGTGTTGCATGAAAAAAATTGAAGGCGCCATGGTTTCCACGCCAAATCGTGCGCAATGCACATGTTGCGCTACACGCCGCATCGGTGCCAAATAACTATAGTGGTTAGGAAAATACCAATAAATCACGAACCTCAAATAGGCAGGGAAAATTTTCCAGTTTAAACATTTTCACTCGTTTTTTATTTTCCACGAAAATATTTCTTGACTTATACGCGCAATTTTTCGTATGAAATATCGCCAAAAACGAAAAAAAAAACAAACGATACGTTACGTAAAACTGGACAACTGAACAAAATTCGTACTGGTTTTGAAATGTACACTATAGTAAAATGAAGGCAGGAGAAATCATGCTGTGCGCAACCAGAGTGGATAACGTCTAGCGCAATATTATTTCAGGGAACATAATTCCGTTGATTTTAGAAGTAAAAATCCGGCGTTTGGATAAATTAGAATTATCTTTTCCGATCCATATGCCATCGAAAATGAATTTATACGCATGTTGAATTTTCCACGGAGATCTGCCATGGACGATGGTAAGATATCGCCGATCCTCAAAATCTGGAAAAATCGTTTTTGCCGATTTTCCCCGAGCGAGTGGTGTATTAGTGATTCTTCCCGGACAAAATCACGGGGAAAGTATTTATTTCCATTTTTCTTCTTCCTAATCAAATAAAACTCGAGTTGCGACACGCTAAAGCCTGTTCAGCGTTCAGTCACGAAAGAAATACGAAAGACTGTCCTGAAATGAATTGGTGAACTCACTTTCGCAGCCTCGGAATGCAAATACTTTTCTTATTAACCACGACCTGCACATATATCTTAGTTGTGAAGTTATAAATCAGAGATCTGACGCGCACTGCTGGTTATGCACTATGCTCTGCTAAAAATCTCCGATTCTTCATGCTCACTTCTACAGGTTAAATCAGTTTTACTCTACGTTAAGTTTTGCTTCCAGAGGTATAATTTTGATTTATACGAGCATTTATTAATTCACTGCCTGCGTAAAATTTACTGTTTAAACATTTTGACGAGTAGAAATACCTACTAGATTTTCCATTTTAGTCGTATTATTATTTTTTTTTCTCCATTTTTTTTTTGGGGGGGGGGAGGGAGGTAACGCCAAGTAAAGATGACTAATAAGTGGCAAATTTTGAACTCACTTGCAAAATTCTGGATTATTCACACCAATCAGTGAGCAATGTAAAAAAAAAAAAAAAAAAAAAAAAAAAAAAAAAAAAACCCTCATGAAATGACTTGATTATAAGGTAGAACGATAGAGAAACAGAGTCTAGAAACGTATTTATTTATTTGTATTCCTGAAGACTCAAAATCTACTGTGAGATCTCAAATACTTTAAAAATATCGATTAATCAGTTATACGTTGCACGTATAAAATGGGCACTCAGAAACTTGTCTAAAGTTTTATCTCTGCCATCGTGTTTAATGTACTATCATGCTAACATAATCTAACATTTGGATTACATTTTGCAATAAGGAACCACTATCTATGGCTCTTCCATGAAAGCACGTATCTGCACAGGGAAATCAATGGCATATATGTTGTTTCTAAAATGAGCCAGAAATAGTGGTTCCTTATTGCAAAATGTAATCCATTTAAGGTATGGCCTAGTTTTGTGGGGTCTCAACCACTGCTCAGGGCAATTATTTATTGAACAGAAAAAATTTCTAAGACTGATATTTAACAAACCATTTAATTCCCACTGTAAACCCTTATTCATAAAGTACCAACTTTTAACTCTTCCGTCTATTTTTATTCTAGACAGCCTAAAATTTGCCATTGACACCGGTCTGATTCGTAAGGACATGATAAAGAACATGAGAAACCCTTTTATTAATTATGAAATTGTTCGCCTGAAGGTTGCTGAACAGTCTGTGTCTCATACTGCCATCAGACTGTTCAACAACCTTCCCTTGAACCTGAGAAAAGCTCTTCAGAAATGGGAAGTAAGAGAGTTTATGGCTGGTCTAAAAGCCTTACTAGTTGGCAAGGCTTTTTACTCCTTAAATGATTTTTTTTAAATAATATTTAACTGTAATTTTCTATACCTTTTATTTTATTTTGTAAAATTTTGTAATATTCTTAATGTTTCCCTGTGTTCTTACGTACCTACATTATATTAATGTGTAATATTTAGGGGGGGGGGTTGACAAGTATTAAAGCCACAACATGTGGCATTTATGTACATGAATTATAAATAAAAAATAAATAAAAATAAGATACAGCCAACTGGGTAGATTTATAACTGCTGCATGATAAACGCACATATTATTCACATATTATATTATTATTTCTAATTACAATTCTCTGAGATCAAGAACAATATTACGTACCTTTCTTCAAAAGTATGATTCAATTTACGACGAGTGAATGTCGACACTATTTTTTACTGGACCAAAAAATTATTCACGAGCAAATAGTTGCATGTTTCGTTAAATATACAACGACAGTTTCGGCGATTGTGCACATCAATTTCTATTCAGAGACCTTCCCCCATTTTTTAGGGATGATAGTGCCTTTCAGAGATATTTCCGGAAAACTTGTTCCTGTTTTTTTGGAACCTTTTTCGGAAATAAAAGTAATTAAAATTTGTCATTAGAGTACTACACCATTGCAAAATTCCACCATCAGCTAGCCGAGCTCTCAAATATCGAAAAGCTTTGGTAAGCCATTCACTATCGCCATAATTACTATTTAAAATGTAACCCCGTTTAGTATACCTCGCAAATTGCAAATGGGAAACCAGTCTATTGATTCGGCTTACCGCCTCGGTTGGGCACATGATTTCTGCGGCGAATTCACAGCGGGATGTTACAGTGAGAGTGATCTGGTGTTTTTATGATTGCTGAACGACTTTATTACTCCGACCATCTAATGAGCGGTAGAATGAAATAAACTATTTCTGAAAGCAGGTTGAGGGTAGGCTTTCAAACTCAGAGACTTTATACAGTGTATTCATGATGAATAGGTTTTCCTCTTTTAAATATGTGATTAAAACTGTGAACAAAATCTCTGTATCGCACTGGGAGTAATTCGGGGGATGATCTAGAAACCAGCGAGCTGATTGTTGAAATTGATGGACAAAAGGATAAAAAAAAGAAAAATAGAAATGGGAGAGATCCCATTGGTAGAAATACGGAAAGTTGGAGTGACGAAAGAGGTAAGTAATGGACTGACTAATTAAAACCAACGAGAGGCTCTTTTGGAATAGAGAATTTGCACGCAAACTTTTTATTCCTATCTGAAAGAGCCGAGAGAGCTGATTTTGTAGTAGTTTTTTTCAAAAACTTTCTGATGTGGAAAATAGTATAAAAATAGATTTCAAAGTGAGGCTATACACCGCATAGTGACGTTACGTGCGGTAGCATTTCCCGATAAAACGAATGCATTTTAGGAGGTTGAATCATTTTGTCATGTCTCCTCCAGTAATTGTTCAATTAATGAAAAAAGGGTATCTGTGCTCAGTTCTCCCAGTAGTTTCCACTACGGCACGAAATTCATCAAATTTCAGACACCTGAAAATTCTCCGTTAAAAGACATCAAGATCATTTCTCAGTGATACTTTGAAAATGTGCCCCAGCCCATATCATAGCTATTCTAAAGGGTATCTTTTTCGCTCTTCCGATGCTCAATACCCCAAGGACTGTGGTTCGACAGAGAGCAGTGGAGGGTAGGTGTCGTAGAGCGCGAGGGAGTGCTATAAAGCGACCTATATGTATGTGCATCTTTTTCGCCATGGTTTTGTCTATCGCTATATTTCTGAAATATTTGAGTTTGTCTACCTACGGTTTAGTCCGTTCCTACGTCTATGGTAATATATCCATCTTCACGGCTACTTTTCCGGCCCCATGCCTACTCTTACAACTAAACCCTCCGTGCGAGGCAGAGGTACACTCCGCCGGGGGGCCGGGTAGGGAACGCCCGGCGAGGAGGCATTAATCGGGTGCCCCCTGAATAAACGAATAAACGGATAAAAGGATAAATTGATAAACGAGCGAAATGCGCGGATAATCGGCGCGGCGTGCCCGCGCGGGAGAAGACACGGCGAATTACGAGCTCCAGCGTCCACCGTCCACTCACCCCCGGTCGGGTCGTGCTTTTACTTTCCATCCAAAACAACCTATGTCCAGCGAGAACCCCGCGCGCGTCCGCGGTTTCACCTCGCCTTCCCGGGGCGCAGCGTCGCGGTTAAAGGCGAATCTCGAGGATCCATGATAACGTGACCGCCGCGGGCCAATCAGATTACTCGGATTTTCAAGAAAAAATCAACCTGTCGCTCCATTCTTTCCTCCTCATTTTTCTTCCACCCTTGCCTCCCCTCCCCTCCCTCCCGCCGCTCCGGTTGCATGGGCACAGAATAATGCATCTCTTCGAGTACGGCTTAAGTGGCAGAAATCTGCATCGCTCGTTTTTCTGCTCCTTCTTAACCGGTCTTCCTCACGTCTTAACCTCCCCTCCCCTTCTCTCACGTCCCCATATCTCTCCTCGCTGCTGTGCTGGAGGAAAAACCGCGTATCTTCAATACCGAGCACATGAGGATTCGTGTTTTTTCGCTCTCGGCGGTATGAGTTCACGCAAATCCAGTCACTTTCCCTCTCTTCGTCGAAGGGCCCCCCTTTTATTTTCTCATCGCATCTTCGCTCGCTCCTCTCTTTCATCTATCTTCCTTTTCGGTGGATTCTTCGCTAAGCTCGGGCCTAAGTCATTCGGAGCTGCCCGGGGAAAAACGCGCAACTGCATTTCGGCTCCAGCCTCGAAACACGTGTCCGTTGTACTTTAATTTGAAGTGCAGTTGCGTCGTTTTGCAGCGTCCAGCGCCGCGGAGTGGAGAATAATTAATGAACACTACTGGTTACGGGAGGAGTGAAGGGCCGCCGTTTCCCCCGTGGTAAGGGGGTCTCCGCCCCAGCGATTCCCCTCCCCCTACCCCCGACTCGGTGGTGCGTCGTGCTCCTTTTTTTCGAATTCCGACCATTTTGATAACATCTCGGCGGCGAGTTATGTGTATGATGCGGTTTGGCTCCACGTTCGAGGGAATTGATTCGATATGCGTGCGCGTTTAACTGCCGGGTTGTGTTCGTGCAATCGGGAGGCGAACAAATGACTTCGGGGGTAATATCGATATTTCTTCACCGAGGGCCGTTTTTGCGGTCTTGCCTTAAAACCTCCATTTTGAGGAAAGTCTGCAGAGCTTGATGTGTGATTCTAGAGGACTGGAAAAGATCTTTGCCCGAATTTATTAAAAAAAAATAAATACATAAAAAAAAAATAAAAAAATAAAGAAAAATGCGTTTTACTAAGAGAGTCAGGTAAAGCTGGGCCGCAGCCCTCTTACTCTTTGCAATGTTCCGTAACGCAGGCTCAAAGCAGATTCTGGCAATACAAGTACAACAGACTCAGTAGCGAGGCGCGAATGATCGACGATCGATTATTCCCCATTTCAAGCGATGGTAAAGAATCGATTATTAAGTTATTCGTTGCAAACACACTGTTTAGAGGGGGGTCGAGGAGAGCAATACGTTATTTTGATTTTTCGTATTACAGGACACACCTACGTTTCAAAAGCGGTACTAAGGGGGAGGTTGTCAAAAATGCCGTGTACGCTATATACGTAATTTAGGGACGGCCCCCAAAAAAATTGTTGAAAAACTGAGAGTGCATTTCACACTAAAGTCTATTTTGCCACCCTAATCCTTTCTCAATTCAGGACCCAAGTGATATTATTAGTCAGGTCTGGTTCGTGTGAGTGGAGTTTACTGAGGAAAAAAAAATGATTATACTCTTTGAGAACGGGGTTCACTCCACATAAAGAGTCGATTTCGCTCCGCACTCAGTTTTTGAGCGTAAAATAGCCTGCTAAGTGAAATGCACTTCAAATTTTATAACGAGCTTTTTATAGGCGAGCTTTCTAACGATGCAAGGTGCAAAACCCTGCTAAAGGCAGTAAAATCCTTCTTCTCTGAAGGTTCTCTGAAGGAGAATACATGGGCCGCGTTTGGCAGAAAGAAACCGAGCCACATCAGCTATTTCCGAATTTCACTGGAAAATTCATTTTTTTAAAGAGAACGTTTGTGTGGATTTCTTGGGAATTTTTTAGGCATTTGCTCTGTACCATGCAGAAAAGTCACTGAAATTTGCAAACAAAAATTCGCACAACCGTTTGCATGTAAAAAATCAAACTGCCCAATTAATTTGGCAATAACTAATGTGGCTTGGTTCCTTTCTGCTTCACGCGATCCACAATACATGTCTACTTTAACTATTGCATTCTTCTGTCGCATCAAAAAAAGAGATTAATGAGCAAACGAGTTCAGCACTAAGTTTTCTTTCACAAATAGTAAAATTTCGCGATACATTTTGCAACGATGGATCATTAGGCGAGTCGGCGGCAAGCGGAATCCATCTGGATCGGTCGGCGAGGACGAAAGGCGACCTTAATTGTTTCGATGTATAACAACTCATCGCACGACTGCATAAGAGTTAGATGACAATAATTTATGGCTCACAATCAGCTTTCTTTTCCGATCAGCGCGCCACCACACTACATTTCACATAATTTTCAATGTAGATTTTACGACGGCGATTAAATCGTTCCCTCTTCCAATGCAGCGACATCGTAAGTTAGCACTCAGATGATGGGCTATTGTTTGGCTCGCGGTGAGCGCAGAGTGAAAATTGAAAACCTGGTAAGCGCCAGTTACAGTGGATCGAGTCAATAGGAGAGGTCGGACAAAATTTGGGAACTTTAAACGCTTATAACTCCGTCTATACAAACGTTAGGGTTCCAAAATTGGTTCCATTGGTGCCCTCGTGAAATTTTCTTCTAAACCAACTCATTAAAATTTAAATAGTGACAAAATAAACATTAAGTCAAAAATGGCATGTCCGACCTCTCTGATGGACTCGATCCAATGTCCGCCGTCAGGTTATACTGAGACTTCTCATAAGAGATACGAAAAGAATCAATCATCAAATTCTCTAAATCCAAAAAATGAATTTGCAAAAAAAAAAAAAATTCTCATAAATATGGTGTACCGTGATAGAATAAAATCAAAAATTACACCTGAATTAGGACTAGAATGCATTTTTGGAAGCTGATTTAATGCAGAAATAAAGGGAATTGAAAAAAAAAAAAATTTAAAAAAAACTGAGTCCTTGCATAAGCGATGCGAAAAAAATCACTAGTAAAATTCTCTAAATCTTGAAAAATAATTTGAGAGAAAATTTTCTGATGAATAAGGTGTACCGTGATAGATAAAAATAAAAAATTAGAGCTGAATTAGGACTTAAAGATGTATTATTCACACTGATTTTATGCAGAAATAAAGAAAAATTTTGGTCGAAAATGTATTCTGGCGAGGGAATTGACAGTTGGCACGACTTTCTTATTCTGAAACGGCTTGCTACTGTACGAACAAAAATTAAATCATCGAAACTATGGAAAACGCCCACATACTCACAATTTCAAAATTTATTTGCAAACAAAACAAAAAATGAGACTAAATTTCAGTGATCAGTAGATCTGATCTTAAAAACCGCGCGATTTTAACAGTGGCAATATAATTCTCCGGTGAGCAGGTTAAATTGTTGCATGTTTTGAATAAATCAACGGAAATTTTTTCCGGAGGAAAACTCATTTCATTCGTGAAGACAAGCGGCGATCGCGGATTCTCCAAGGCTACGGGACGCGCAACTCATCATATGATGTGCCTGAGCGGGAATTCGTATTTTGAAACTGAATGTTGACAAGTGCGAGGTCTAACCTCCAAATCTCGAACAAGTGCTAAAATTTTTCGTTTTCATCATAAAAATAATGAACTCATTTGATTTTTTGAACAGAACAAGGTGAATCGAGATTCTTGCCGTATCTCCAGTTCGAGAGCTAGTTTCTAGTCGAAGGTTGACGCGTCCCTGATTGTGTTGTTAGAGTTTGCTATATTTAGACGAATACCAGTTCTGTGACAGTTATCGCTTTCAATGCGACATTCTTCTCTGGATCCAAATAAAGCTTCTCTCGGCAGAGTTCTCAATCAAAATCTACACCTCTCTCTATATTTAGGTACATTTTCTATTCTTTGTAAGTTCCTTCTTTAATTTTTCTCCGGCCAGTTTCAATCAGTGGTGATCTCGCCCAACAAAATGTCATCAGAAAAGGGTCGGTACAGTTGGATCGGAATTAGCAAAAAGGAACTAGCGCAATTACAGTGTTTTCAAAATCAGAAAACTTCTTTTTTTCCTGTAAAAATACTCAAAGTACAGTATTAAAATTTACACAATTATGTTCCTTTTAAATCAACCATTTTTTGGTGGGAAGCAAAAATTATTTGCTATTCTGGTAGATTTCTTAGATAATTAGGAAGAAGCAACATTTTTACAACGCTGTAATCGCGCTGGCTCCTTTTTGCTAAATGCGATCCAATTTAATCACTAATGTATTCACTAGCTCATTTTTACATGAAGTCAATCATTCTGTAAAGTAAAAGAGAATGATTCATAACTCTTTTATACTAGAGTTAATCAAGGTGCAAATTATAAAAGTATTGTCCTGTTATATTAGGAGAACTGAGTTGTGCCTTGAATCGTCATTTCCCGGGCGAAAAACGTAACTCCTTTCCAAGGTTGCAAGATTGACTCGCACAGTTAAATTTTTCAAAAGAATGAACCAGCGCAATTTTTCTCAAAATTTTGTCTGATTTTTGCATGAGATCAAAAGAAAAATTAGTGAGATTTTCAGTTAGAAGTACCACAGATTTTTCTGATGAAAATGCAATATGTGAGGGGATAATTGGCAACATTGAAACGTAGTTATACGTTCTTCCGTGAGGGAAACGGCGAAATATTGGCACTATTGTCAGCTGCCATTAATTAACTAGGCAATCAAAACATCTTACTTTAAACGGCTTGCACCGATATTAACTGCGAATACGATATAGTTTTTGACGCATTTTTTGTGAATGGTCCAACAGTTCTCCTCAGATTTGAGGCGCAATCTTCAATGATGAACGATTCATGAATTGTTCTTGCCTCAATTTGGTTTCATTTGAAAGGACACTAAAATAAGGCTTGAAATCATTTTCCATCAATATCCCCCGAAGCGTGACAAAAGGTGCCTTCGGTTTTGGAGATATGTGGTAAACTATGAACATTTATGAGTGCTTATGCAATCAGAAAATAAGATGTATTGTACATTGAAATATTTGCAAAATGATCTCAAAACTTTTACCATTAGTGGGGAAATCACTATATTTTTTTATTTCTTGAAAAATGAGGAACCGTATTACTCCAGCATTCCTGAATAACGAACGGAGATTTTTCCCAAAGTATTACTCTCTGCAATGCAAATTTTGCTCCACTTTTCAGAAATTGGATGCTGGTTTTGGTGTTCCCATAAAATGCTTTCATTCAGAACAATATGCCGAATATTCTTAAGCAGAGAAGAGAGAAAATTGAATACATCAAAATAGGGGGATTATTCCGAAAAAATGAGTTTTTAAGCTCACTAAAGGTTAAATCTTGCGACTTTCGACTTTATTGAACTTTCCGTCACATTTTTAACTAGATATGTAGGTAAAACGTGCACGGTGTGAAAAATTTTCCTCACTGATTTTTAGATGTTTAGAGCCTTGCTTTCAATATCACCATGGCCTGAATCCTCAATGTTCCGAAGGTGGAATCAAGAAAATAAGTACCTCTAATTGCCATGTTAAAATTCCGTTTTTAGTTTATTTTATTTTCTCTCTTATCTTATTCTTTTTTTTCTGAATAGCATTTTGAATCAAACTTAAGGGAGTATTATTGGATGATGAAAAAAACGATGACAAATTTTACGAATGAAAAATCCTTTTTTCGAAAAAAATGTGACGGAAAGTTCGCAAAAGTCGTGACAGAAGTATCTAATTCAATGACCACGGTGCAAAACCACGTAATTCCATTTCGGAGTTTTAAAATATCCTCTCTTATTTCATTTTCCGAAGAAAAACAAACCAACTTTATAGCTTAAAATGTATGAAGAATATTCTACTGAATGAGAGGAAAATCAGGGAAGTTTTCAGGTCATTATGTTGACTAGTTTTCTAGAGAAAAAATGAAGTATGAGATGAAGTCTGCAACGTCATAAACGTTAAGACTTGGTTTCGCACTTTGGCCATTGATGTGTCTTCCTGGTCTCACCATCAATTCGCATGCAAATAGGTATCTTTCTAAGGTACCTCAAGTTTTGTTTGTTAGTGTGTAGCAAAATTGCATTCGTTAATTTTTCACTGCCATATTTTACGACTGAATCCATATTCGCATGCGCATTATTGGTTTTCGAGTTCCGTATACGAGTGAAGGACGTCTGTCATCCTTTAGGGGATGTGACTATTCCGACGCGTAAGAGGTGTTTTTGCCTATCCTATCAAATGAAGGCGTTATGTTACTTCCACGCAGCTACGCTCTGAAGTAATATGTGTTGCGCTCCTTTATCACTACCAATAGTCAAAATAAATTTCTACCTGTCGAAATTTTTGCATCCTCAGATGTTGGCTGGTACAATTTTAATGAAATTAAATATGGTGAAAATCCGTAGTTCTTGGTGGTTTTTGAAACGAGGTTAGCAAATAAATGAGACAAAAATTGCAAGCGCCGTTGAAAAAAAGCCGCATGCGACTAAATTTGACAGTGAAGAAAGTACATTTTCTGATAATTTCTGATCCTGAGCTCTACATGAAATAACTCAAAAACAAAATAAAATCATAAAATCTGCATTTTTCATAAAATCTTTTCCCTCTCTTAAAGAAATCGTAATTTTTGTTCCAGAGTCAAGAGACAATACATCGCAAACTGATTGAAAGGATGCAAAGGAAGGACGAGACACGGATTGGTCGTAAGTACACAAATCGATGAGAAAATCCCTGTACAAAAATTACAGACAGAAAGTCCGCGCTTCAGATACTACAGACTCCAGTCAATCAGAGGAGCACTTAAATTCGAAACTAATCACACAAAAATGCTCTCCACGCAACCTACGTAACTATGAAAAGCAAACCATGCACCGAGGTTATTCATTCGAGAAAAAACAGTCGCATAAGAAAAAACCTGAAGCGCCAGCCAGGGAACATGTTCAAGTAAGGCGTAGTAGAACTAAAACTAAAGATTCACACCTCAGCAGAGTGAAACCACCGGATAAGTCGGATAGTCTCTATAACTATGCTCCTCCTTCTTCCAAACCAAGCATCGAGAACATTCCGAAAGCTTCGAACTACTCTTACTCGAGCCAGGAAGAGAGAAGGTACAAGGACTCGGATGAAGAACCCAGGTACGTGCGCGAAACTAGCAAATATTACAAGAACACAGATGGTAATTTGAACTATAATAGGTTCAATCCAAACCATAATATCCATAGAAATATATCCCCCGTGAAAAAAGAGCCGTCATACGTTCGCAGCCCTGCTGGCAGCAATAATCTTCTCTCCGTTCGAGAGTACAATAAAATGCTGAATAATGATTCGGGCAATTCGTACGGTTACTTCCACGGGGATAAAAACAACAAGCTCTGTTACATATCTAACCGACCGGTGTACTATGATAATACCGGCATGGGCGAAAAGTCAAGATACCGCCAAAAACACAGCGAGCTTTCGAATACAAAAAGCAGCGACCTCAGGATAGTCAGCAAAAGTGATACTTCATTAGCGCAAAGTGGCAGAAGGGGCCACAATCGCCTATCGGATGGGAGCGATAAGAATATTAAGAAAAACGAGCATTATTTATCTAAAATGGATCGGTCCTCGAAAAAACCTCACCACAACGAAAATTCAATATCGGACGTAAATAAGAGCGAAACAAACGATAGGCTGAAAGTTACCTGTAAAAATAGTGAGATAACACGCTTAACCAACGAGATAGCCAAAAAGTTGCAAAATATCGGTTTGAATATAACTGCAGAGCCATTGCCCAGAAATAAAGCGAGGCGGAGGAAGGAAGAGAACACACAGGACAAAGCACGACCGCCTACGAATCGCAAAGACACAGAATCGGAGGAAAGTTGCGAGACGGTACCAGAGAAAGACACGGTGGCGCCTTCCCCGAATCAGCATCAGAAAGAGATCGACATTGAAGAGGAGGTAAAAAGAACGACAGAACCATCGAAAACCTCCAGAGGTCAAAAGTTCAAACATCACACCAAGTACTACGTCTCCAACCCCGAGACCCCCGAGGACAGGTGTGATAAATGCCCTTGCAACGACCCGCCGGCGAAGCAGAGGGAATTGCACGGGTGCTGCTACCGGGAAGGCGAACACGTCAACACACAGTCGGAGCATATAAATCTGAAACAAGATTTAAAGAGCTGCTGCAATCCAGGCCGGAACATCTACGAAAATCTGGAGGTTTGCGATATGACTCGCTTGTATAAACCGGACGACCATACGAAAATGCTGACGCACAATCTGATCAATCAAAATTGCACGTGTGCTTTCAGCGAGGTCAAGTGCGAGGGCAGTCCAGACGCCATAGCAAAGCTCGGGCTTTACAACAACGGTAAACGGTCGAAGTCACCTTTGACCACAGTGAACAATAAAACCAACGGTGTGTATGTCTTCGTGCCTCTCCCTGAGAACTCAAACGACCCGGTGGAAATGAGCAGACACCTGCAAAACATTTACAATAATATAATACCTATGAGTGAGAAACAGGATCAGAAGAACTGCGAGAATAAAGCATCGGCCAAGAGATCCCAGGACTTATCGAAAAGCGAGTCGTCGAAAGGAGCTGGTGAAGCTGGGCAAGATAAAACGAAAGCTGAGAATGATGCTGAGACGGACAGAGCAAAGTTGCTTGATAAGCTCTTGGATGAATACAACTTGACCCAACTTAAGCAACTGCTTGAGAAGAAGGCTGCTGCCCAGAGCGACGACTTAGTAGAGGATTTGAAGAGGCTGAAGCAGCAGAACATGGGGCGACGTCATTCAGACGTGAACTTGAATTTAGATCAACCGGTTAGATCACCGTTGAGGACCAGGAAGTGCCCGTCGGAAAGTTCTTTCGTCATGAAGAACAACGCGAAACCTTGGTCACAGAACGAGCACGATAAGTACAGTTCCTACAACGACTCACGGTTTGGTGGAATGCCCGAGTACGCAACACCCTTCCAACAGCATCAGTCCATGTTCCCTGAGCCGCCTCTGAACAACTACCAAAGCATCAACCTCCCTTTCACCGAATTCGTATCGGACATGTCGAAGTACCGGGCCGCCCCCTACGGCACCGGCCAGGCGATGTTCTACACCCGCACGAAATCCCCCAAGTCCTACCACGGCACCCCACAACCTCCCCCCGTCAGCGACCCGAACATCAAGCCCGGACAACCACTCCCCAGCTCCATCATCGACCCGTCGATCCCGTTCCAGGCCAAACGTCGGGAGGCCGAACCTCAGGAGGGGTCGTCGCTCTACGGTCGTCCCAAGTCACCCTCGCAGACTTTCAACTACGGGTTGGACATGGCCACGAAGAGACACCACCAACAGTTGATCAACCACGCTCACCATCAGGTGCACCCCAAGGCCTCGTTCGACCCACTCTCGTCTTGCTACCCCTCCGGCGAACCATCCTACATGCCGTCACATACGCACGGACTTTACGATATCCTGGAGTCCCTCGACGACTACTTACCACCAAGTCTACGTTCACCCCGATTCGATCATTCTCCGACTCGTTTCGACCGGTACTACGGAGATCAACCGAGCTGCGGTCACCAACACAAGTCTTTCAAGTCCAAGTACTACACGAGTTCACCACCACCAGAGCCGTCCGATTTCGGGTTCGAGATCCCCAGCCTCCAGAAGTGCCATAACCACGCGTCGAGGTCGTATTACAAGCCGGTGGAGCACCAGCATTTAGGCGACTTCCGCGAGAGGGTCCACTTCGTCGACACCGAGTCGAGGGGACCGTCGATCCTGAAGAAACTATCGGACGTGGTGGCCAAGCCGTTCAGCATGCTCTTCAGAGTTGAGCCGGAGAACCCACCACGTCATAAATCGCATTTGAAGGGGATTTTGAAGTCTGCGATCGATGAGGAGGAGAACGAAGATGACGAGGCTTATGAGAGCTACTACAGAGAAAGGTATTCGCAAGAAAAAGGGCAGAGTAGGAGTGCGGCGTACGACTTGGACGATATGGATTTGGACGATATATCGCAGCCCCCGTTGGAGTACGTCACTGTGGTGGACCCTTTTCAAACGGACTCCCTTGAGTCCATCCGCGATGAGAACTTCGGGGACTCGGCCTCCGGCGGGAAAAGAAGTCCAAGGAAAAACAGCCCGGTTCGTCGGTGATACTTAATGCGTCGAGATGGTTTGCTTCACATTCGAATATGAGACGCGTCTGCTAGTCTTTCATGTTTGAACGGTTTGTTTCTAAAATGGAACAAGTTCATTTTCTCACTGGAAAAAAAACAGATTGGATCTAGAGTCCAGACTCTTAAAAACATCGACAAGAAAAAGTACTCTTGACTCAATCGGAATCTAGCTTAAATCAAAACCAAGCCTCTTAATTTAAGCGGATTTCGTTTTGATTCAAGCAAAAATCCGATTGAATCAAGAGTATTTTTTCTTGTCAATGTTTTCAAGAGTCTGGACTCTAGATCCAATCTGTTTTTTTTCCAGTGCTAGATGAGCCATAGCTTACGTAAAAATGCTGGCTTTGTGAGGCTCACCTGGAGAATGGATTTGTTCCCTTTGGGAAACAATCAGTTCATTTGTATCATCGTTTTGTTACACGTTTTTGCGCTCAGGATAGTTGAAAGTAGCCAATTTACATGTTTGAAAGTTCTGGTTCCTCCAGTGTAGTTGCCCTTAAAGAGGGGAAATATTAGCTGGATTGCTGATTATAAGATCCTGATTGTCGTGAGTAGTTTTAGAATCACACGGCATCCTATTTTAATTCAGTCTGCGATGCCACGATGTCTGTAAATTCACCTTCGGTGGTGTTAGGTCTGGAGCCCAAAATTTTTGTGAGTTTGCACGTATGAAAACTTACTTTGGGTGTCCATTAAACCGGAGAAAATAATGATTTTAGAGGGGAATAATTGTTAATTTTCATTTTATTGGTTCTTATAGGGTGAGGAACTAGATCTGATCCAAAGAGATGACTCAGCATTTAAAAGAAATGAGCCAATAGATTTGAATTTAAGGAATTCAAAATAACTGCAATATTTGTTATTGATTTTCTCATTTTTTAAAGAGATTACGGTTTCCACTTTTAGAAATTTCCCACTCGCAGCATAGTTTCCTATGCGTTTCCGATGTATCTTTACATGGATTACATTTAGCGAAAGGGAACCAGCACGATTACAGTGTTTTCATGCAACTTTTTCTATTCTTTTAAAAACACTTAATATGTGTACGGTTTATAGATTTACACAATTATTTTCCTTTAAAATTAACAATTTTTTGGTGGTAAGTGAAACAAATCTGCTATTCTGGGCGAATATCAAGATAATTATGAATAAGCAACATTTTTCAACCCTGTAATCGCGCTGACTCCATTTTGCTAAATGCGATCCACATGTCTGAATGCTCGTATCCAGTCAGCAGTGCAAAGTTCGTAAATTATTGTAAAAAAAGCATTCGTTGGAATATGTTTTTCTTTTTCTACTTTAACAGTCAAATAGGTAATTTTAGTACCTTACCGAAAAAACATTCGTTGATTAATATTATTATTTAAAAAATAAAAGACCGTCCATAAAAAGGTACCCTTATCCATAGTGGTAAAATGTCAAGCAGAATGAGTTTTCTCAGGTGGGTAAAATAATCTGATTCTAAGCTTCCAACGGAAAACTATCCAGTATTCTGGAGAATTGCCCGAGGGATGGCATTGCGCATTTTTGTGCCGATGCAAGGCGTGAAGTCCGTACAGTTACAGTTAGATTTAGCCATTTCTTGCTCTAAACATGACATTTTAGAATTTTAAATACATTTTCCTCGCACCAGCTTGAGCTTCATACTTGCAACCACTAAAACTTCGGTTCGGTTTGACTTTTTGAGAATGTTTGTCCAAAAATGTTCGTAAAATACTCCTGCATGCTCTAGGCTCGATTGTTTACTTTTAAATTGTTGTAGACTGACGTCCCTTTTCCTCTGGAGGGTCACAGAATTTAATAATAACACAAATGAATAAAAACATGGAGAACGTTTCGAAAGTTACATTTATCATACAAGAAACCGCATAATCGAAATTATTTACATATTTTAACCACCAATTTATAAATTGGCTCAATTTATTGCATTAAAAAATAGTAGGTTAGACATTTTAAAACGCAGCTGTACATGTCATGCAGTGTCATGTCGTCTTATGTAGTTGGCAAGACTGTTTTTCGTCCAATTAAATGTGAGTAGAACAATCGATTCCGGATAAATCAGGCTACTTTGCCTTCAATCGATATATATAATTGATTTAAACGAAGGAAAGACAGTGTTGCTAACTTGCAAGAATTACCACTGGTGCCACGTAATCGACGTGCTCATTCCACATTCAGTCCCCTGAATCGTTACCAACACATCAGGACGTCAAGGTGATTAAGCGTGAATCGTGATTGGTTTTGATAATAATTGGAACACATCACGCGAATGAACACCGGCAATGACCGAGTTAAGTGTTCATATAAAAAATACTCATCGTGGTCGATGCATTTACACATTATCCTCGGCGAAAAAATAGAAATTGCACATGAAAGAAAATTGCGAGAAAGTAGAGCTAACTTTGGTGATTGGATGCCAACCATTCCTCAGCGTCTTTGCTTTTGACCGCAAATATTAATAAAAGAGCAGTCTTCTGAATTGTTGAGCTAGAGTTACAATTTAAGGGATAGTAATTATTGGCTCATCGTATGAGATATTATGGAACATACCCAGTGCTCGGTTCATTGCGACTCGAACTGAATGGCACGCGCGGTTGTCAAATCGCACACATGCTACACCCTGAATCCTTTTTTGAAACGTTAACAAATCTTCAGCAGTATCAAGCTAGCGAAAGCAATTGAACCAATTCAGCTGAGTAATTTAATTGATCGAAAATTAAAGTCATATTAACGTAGTGCTAAATACAGCATATCTGAAGTAATTGCGAATCGTATCTGTCACTTCACTCCGAGGTTTCATACTTAAAAATACTAATTTTAAAAAATATTTGAAAGAATATCGAAGGATTAGATGCTTTTTACTTTAACTGAGTTTTTATGTCAAACAAAAAACTAAAAGTGGAATTTTAATAAGATGAGACTCGATGACTTTGATAGCTCAATTTTCTTATGAAATTCGCTTTAGTTCACTCATTTAATAAATGCATATTTTATGGAACTTATTGGCAACGTCGTGATGCGTTATTTGCATAATTATAACCTCGGCGCACGCTGGCCGCAGGGCGATTAAAATGCAGAGGTACTTCAAATTATGCAGTCACCCCTTCAACCGCGTTCGCGGGTGTCGAACTATCCACAAACAGGTCGGTCTCCTCAGTCCAATGAGTGGTTTTGACTTAGAGATCTCAAATATTTTTTACCCTCGCGTAACTTCCGAACCATGAAACTACGTAAACTCAAGAAAAAATCGAAGGAATCGATAGCTCAAAAATGCATTTAAAAGACACGCTGATGAATTACGTAACTGGCGAGGCCAATGAAATACGACGCTCTAAAACAAATTAAGCTCAGTGCCTAGTGAGTATCGTTTTTGCAGAATGTTTTGAGAGCAATATTTAAAATTAAAATAAGTTTTTCGGTCATTTTTGGAGCATTCGGAATCAAAACAGCACACAACCTCTATTCAACAACACTTTTCGAGTCGTATCAAACGTGGAGAAAATAATATGAAACATTGAATCTTGGGGATCAAGGGATGATTTTATCCCCACATTTTGAAGGTATTCAAATCCTCTTAAAAACTTTTACATGTATACAATGGAAGAAAGAATGTACCAGGAATTGATTTTCTTTTACAAATGAATGCTTAGTATATGAACATGTCTATGGACTCGGTTCTTTTCTACTAAAATTGGTCCATGTTACGCACGAGAAAATTCCACGCACATGTGGAATACGTAAAAACTACAAATGGGAGTCAGCTCATCCCCATATCTTACATTGCAATACGTCAAGTCGCTACCCCTTCAATTTCACGCGCATGCATTACGGATGTCCCCCAATCATGCATATAGTTGCATCAATACGCCAACACTCTAATGCGTTGCATGCAACGCGCCTTCAATTTTGGATGTATGCAACACGGACATCCTCCAAGCTCGAATAGTCGCATCAAGGCGCCTGTAAAAACAAATGACAGTTGCACAAGCCAGTTTGGTGATCGAGCACTCTCTTAGCTCCCATTAGACAGGACTGGTGACGGATTTAATGAGAAAAATATTAAAAAAGCAAAATTGTACCCGATCGAACCCAAAACGCAAAGATAGGATATCCTCTAAATTTCTGGATGAAGCTGGATCTCTTTGATACACTGGAAAAAAAAAACACATTGAATCTTGAGTCCAGACTCTTAAAAACATCGACAAGAAAAACTACTCTTGATTCAATCAGATTTTTGCTTAGATCAAGAACCAATCCTCTTTAATTGAGCGGATTTTCTTTTGATTTAAGCAGAAATCTGATTAAATCAAGAGTATTTTTTCTTGTCAATGTTTTCAAGAGTCTGAACTCTAGATCCAATGTGTTATTTTCCAGTGTACTACTGAGCAGATGAGATCTTCCTGCATTATACATTACGATGAAACGAGTTTCTACTGAAGTTCTTTACTGGGTAATAGGTGGGTTTCAGAAGCTCTTTGTTAATGATACTTCGCCATTCCCTTCTGACAGGTGAAGTTCACTGTTTCTTGAAGCCACACTGGAAAAAAAACACATTGGATCTCGAGTCCAGACTCTTGAAAACATTGAAAAGAAAAAATACTTTTGATTCAATCGGATTTTTGCTTGAATCAAAACGAAATCCGCTTAAATTAAGAGGCTTGGTTCTTGATTTAAGCTAGATTCTGATTGAATCAAGAGTGATTTTTCTTGTCGATGTTTTTGAGAGTCTGGGCTCTAGATCTAATGTGTTTTTTTTTTTTCCAGTGCATTCAATGTTTATGCAGAGACCACCCGAATGGAAGCTTCTAAAGGAGTGTTTTCGTTCTTTCATCATCGTCAACTACAACAACTCAAGAAATTCGATTCGCAAGTCGTGGCAGACTGTGCAAAGTAGGTGAAGTTTAAAATGTTGTCAGGTGATCTAATAATAGTCAGCTCATTTTACATGATATTCTCACGTTGTTTCGGACAATACTTGGGAACTATGGAAAAGAATAATAACTGGCATTACGAGCATACTAGAACTTACTTAAACCTATGTTAAACGTACAGTAATATGAATATTAAACTCCTCGGTTATTGCGCGAGCGGTAAAAACTTGGTCGGATATTCCACGAAAATCGGGCCTGTTCTTGACGAGGCGCATGGTGCACAGACGGCCAGTCCGCGCACTATGGTTTATAGTTAGGCGTGGTAGACTACAAAAATACGAGTGCCTTATAAACCTAGTGCATTTCGAGTGCGTTATTATTTCACTGCAAGATTTCTATTATTACCCTACTTAGAGACGAGCGGTGTAAAACTGTGTTTTTCCACTCTCGCCGGTAAAATCATACGTTGCGCGCATTGTTTTCTGCCGTATGCACTGTTTTCTTTTTCACTTTTTATTTTGCGCGCTAGAGATGTTTCATCATTGAGAGCGTCTTCTCATTCATTCACTTTTACCACTTTCATCGTGGTTGTTTTAAATCATATTTGAATGCACCGCTTTTGCAAACTGAAAGACGTCAGAGTAGCAGTTATATTGTCAGAAATCTGGGAATAATATGCAGAGCTGGAGGTGTACATACTCTTGAAAAGGTCTGAGCGAAATCAATGAGGGAAAATAATAATACCTACATCTACTACAGTATGGAACAAAATATGTGCATTATACTCCAAAGTGATTTCATTTGTATATTTTCGTGTCTTCTTGCCCGGCGATTCCAAACTTTCTTCCAAATTTCTAACAGTTTACAATCAAAGTTTTCTAGATCAACGAGACATCAAATACCAGGAAGAAAAATAGAAAGAAAGAAAAGATCATTTTTATCAAAGAAATCTTGGACTAAAAAACTTCCTAATTTTCCTTCTGACCTCACGTAAATATCAGACTTTAGAACAAAAATTGCACAGGTACATCCTTGTAAAAAATTGGATTATTTACGTGAATTTTTCAACCTTGGGATGGAGTTACGTTTCTTCGTCCGAGAAACGAAGATATCTCACGCTATATACTGCCGTGCCGAGGAAAAACGCTGTATGAGCTTTCAGACGTTGCCAAACCTCTTTTGATAAGATACGAATGAAAATCTGTGAATATTTTTCTGCCAATTTTTCAGAGAATTCTATTTTAGATCAGGTCTAAATTTTCTGAAATTTTTAAGAGAAACTGTTCATAGTTTGCGCCTTAAAAAGTTACATTTAATTTGAGAAAATTTGACAACTCTCGTATGTTCATACGGCGATTTTCCTTAGCATGCAGTATAGTTCTGCATTAAATGGCGACAACGCGAGCGGCAGTGGCTGCTGCACACGGCAACGGGGATCCCTCGCGTGGCACAGAAAAGAAGAGGGGCAAAGGGACAGAAACGGAGAAGGGAGATAATGCAATTAGGAGTCGCTAGGGGGGCGGGGGTGGGGGGAAGGGACCGGGGTCCAGGCGGTCGGGGCCGGGAGCGAAACGGGGAAATTGAGGCATAACCGGGACGGAGAATCGGGGATCGCCCGGAATCGGGATCGGATCCGCGGAAGCTCCGCTTGGTTGTTGCCAGATAGTGCACTTTTCCCCATTCTGTCCCTTGTATTGTATCCCTATTTTAACGCATAACCTGGCAACCTTGGTCCAGCTTGCTGCTTTCCAGCTTTCGCGCCGATCCGACGAGCCGCGCACCTGACTCATTCCCAAGATCTATTGTAGTGGCACGTACCAATTGCTACGTGGTCATTCTGCCGATTTTTACCATCGGCCCCTCATCGCGTGGATCTGGGCTTGCAGGGATTTATAGTGGAGTGACTAGAATTTTTTTATAAGGGAGGTCTGCGGTCAAAAATTTCTGACGCAGAAGGTCCGAAGATAGACAATTTTTTCGCATTTTAGATTCAAATCCTCCTCAGAATTGAACAGTTTTCGACCTCCAATTCATCGTTTTCCAAATGAGGGAACGTGACTAAGTTTGGGTTACAAAATTTCTCCTGGAAAATTCTATTTTCATGGAAGGACTCTCAGTTATTTCTGGCTAAAAATTTCACCGACTTTTCTTCTGTTCACATATGTCCCAGGCAATTAGAAATCGTCGCCAATTTGCAAGACATCGGTGAATAAAAAGAAAATCATAAAATTTAGACACAAAAGAAGAGGATTAGAGTGCTAATTATTTTGTCATCAATGTGAAAAGTCACTGTTCCCTACGTAAAAACATGGTAATAGCAAGCACGCTCAGAAAAGCGTCTAATGAGATCCGTAACCTGAGTTAGGTTTAGATCGGAAAAGCAACTAAACTAACTCCGTGGCAAAGCGTAGAGTATCACAAAAATTGAAGGCACTTCAATCCGAGATCATGTCAAAGAGGTCATCGAACATCCACGTCGCCGTTGCGCGTTATTGCGATTCATCGAGACAGCACGTGAAATGTTTAAAATCGTTGGCAATGGCTAATTGTTTGCGACACATACAAAAATCAACAAAATTTTAGACGGGAATCACACACCCATTTTCTTGTAATAAATTAACTTGTTTGAGTCTATGAGGAGGATCCCAAAGCAATCCGCACGGCCATTACTCTGGCCATCAATTTTACAGTATTGACTTCTCCTTTAAGGGAGTCTCAAGTAACTCTTAATGATGCATGCAGCCGAATTCAAACGCATATTTCGAATAAAAAATGATAAATACTACTGTTTTATTGAAACATGTTTTTGCTGCTCGTGGTTGTATTCGCGCATTTTTTCATTCTGCGGGTTTCCAGCCGTGGTAGCCTTTCGACATGAATGTCTACAACGAACAACAAATGGCTAAAATTTTCATTTTTACTTGGTGAAATCGTACTTAAAGCTGCAAAACAACGACCCTAAAAAATGACGGCTAAGAAAAGATCTGAAATTTGGGAGGAGCTTGCCAGGTTCAAACGCGGTAAAACCATTGACGACTTTGAAAGTTTAGTGTGTCTCACTGCAACAGGGTATGAGCAAAAGATTAAAGTTACGCGTTCGTAGATTCAAAGAGAAATTTTTGTTGTTGGGCCAGTGAATTAATCGAGAATTTACATGTATCTGAAATTTGATGAATTTTGTGTTTAGTTGGAAACTACTGACAATGAGTGAACTGGACACGAGGATACCCTTGGTCCATAAAGTGAACAATTATTGGTGGAGTTATGACAAAATGATCTAATCTGCTAAAATACTTGTGTTTTATTGGGAAATGCCGCCAAATAACGTCACTAGGCGGTTCATTTTCTCACTTTCATATCTATTTCTATACTATTCCCCATATCAGAAAAAAATTATAAAAATTACTGTAAAATCAGCTCTTTAGGCACTTTCAGATGAAGCAATAAAAAATTAAGATGCGAATTATCTATTGCTCGTTTGTTTAATTTATCATGAAGCAATCATAATGCATCTTAACTGAGCACTTGTCCATAAAATGCACCATCCTGGCAAAGTTCGTCTCGCCCCGTTTGCCGCCCGCCCCAACAAAATTATGTCCGCATTTCGTGCTGTCGGCAACTGTTGGATGAGTTTTGTGATCAATTATTTCTTATGAAGAAGTTTATGCTAAGAATACGGCTCAAGCCATCGTTAAAAGTATCGTGCTCTATGGTAGTGAAGTGTGGCCTTTGACGAAAAGAACGCAAGAAATGTTGAGGGCAACTGAAATGGATTTTTGGCGGCGATCTGCCGGCATTTCGAGACGGGACCGTGTCCGTAATGAGAGAATTCGCCAGGTGATGAAGGTTGAGAAAGATATCGTGCACGACGTCATGTCCAGGCAGTTATGCTGGTATGGACATGTGCAAAGAATGTCGGAGGAGAGGTTGCCCAAACAAGTTTTGGATTGGGCACCACCTGGGAAGAGGCGACGGGGACGTCCCGTAAAGGGTTGGCGGCAGGGCGTTGACGAAGAGATGTTGCGGTGTCAGTTGCCCGATAACCTCTGGGAAGACAGGCATATGTGGCGTTTGGGTGTCGTAGAACGCCAGAGTGCGTTATAAAGCGACTTTATATATATATACGGCTCAAGCTCAATAATTCGACCAGATTCAGTCGTGGCGAGACGTACCAAACGTCCGAAGCCGCAACTTAAAATCTCGGCGCTTTTGAACCTCGTAACCCCTTCGTTAATTTTAGAGCTTCTCATGTCATTTATTTTACACATTTTAGCAATCATTTTGAAAGTTCAGGTAGGGTTTTACTGAGAAAAACATGAAAATTCATGGCTTCCGTGTGGAAAGCCGAAGAATTTGGCAGCTAGGTGCGGAATTGTGACAGTTTCTGCCGCGGCGGCTCCGTTCGGGATCCGGCGGCGACCGAGAGTGAGACGAAGGCCGGGACCGGGCCCGGAAAATGGGGGAAACTTAAACCCGAGGGGGAAGACCCGCGTTCCCCGGCGCGGGGGCGGCGAGAGGGGGAGGGGGAGGGGCGCCGGGTGGGGGAACGGAAGAGACGAGCGCCTCGGAGCCATGATGCTGGGCGTCGCGAGCAGATAGATCAATGACGCCGCCCCCAGCGAGCCCGAGCCGGCCCCGGCCCTCCCCCCGCAGCGGCCCCGCGGACCCC
>NW_017547115.1:892513-978695 GCF_001854935.1 Bemisia tabaci
CCCGCCTCCTGCCTCTTCCAGCCGATCCCACCGCTCCGTAACCCACGATTCAACCCTTCCGTCGCCGCGGTGTAGGCAAGAATCCGTGCTCCAACTACTGAGTCATGTATCGAGTAGAGTGCCTCAATGGGGAGGGTGCGGAAATGTCGGTAATTTGGAGGTTAGCTCATGGAGCTTTTAGGGCCCAAACGGGCAGCCAATCAATAGATACTAATTTTTCAGTATGATTTGGACTGCATTTTGCAATTTGGAACTATAAATTCTGGCCCGTTTCAAAAACAACGTATGTGCCATTAGTTTCCTTACGCACATAAGTATTTTTTCAGATGAGCCAGAATTTATAGTTCTGAATTGCAAAATGCAGTCCATTTATTATTACGATTGTCGCGACCTTTGGTTGGTAAAACACGTATGTGGCTTAATTTTTGCATAAATTTTCTCATTTTTGTGGGAGGACACTCATTTATGAACATTCTTGGAAATCTCGGTTTGATAAGGGAAGCTGAAGATTGGCAGTGGCATTTTTCTAATGATTTTTGTGTTGAACGCTTGGCTGCTTTTTTTGGGCCCGAAGAGCTCCATATTTCGACAAGTCCATGGTATCTAGTTGCGAATTACGAGGTCCGCTACATATGGGCAAGGGAACACGAAATAGAGCAATTGATTGGTGAGTTCAGAATCCTCCAGGATACTCTTTCTTCGATGCGCTCAAATGACGTAAAATTCTCTGGGATCAGTATATACTATTGGTTCAATGCTCTCCTTTACTTTATATTAAACTGAATTGGATTTTTGGGGATTTGGAGAACGATTCATTGATAATTTGTTAATTTTAAGGCATTTCTTAAGAATTTACGAGCGTGTCATCACGTTACAGTACGTTAGGTATTTGCGGGTTAAAGACTAAATAAAAAAAAATCCGAAATTAGTGTTACGCATTCCATGAGCAGCCCCTAAGAAGATTTGAAGTGAAGGAAGTTTCAAGGAGCGTCCTATCAAACTTTTGACCTATATTAAAGATAGGAAATGGGTTCTATGTAGGTAGCCTAGTATCATATAACACAGTTATACCCCCAGTGAGCGCATGCATGAATGCTGAGAAAAACATTTCAGAAAAATTGTGGAAATTTTTCTGTATGTGCCGATTACAATTCCTAACATCTTATTAGCTGCGTTCACGTTCACACAAGCCACACTGACGGTCTCTCACTGCGCGAATATCTTCCCACGCTCCTACGTCCTGGGAAAAACTGAAAATTCTCGGTATCAGGGTTAACGGAAGACATGTAGTTGCACCATGCGCAGGAATACAGGTACTGGGTACAAACACTGGGACAGCAGCACACGCAATAAGTAAGTGGGGGCGGGCTGAATGAGGTTGGGCAGTGATATTTGAAGAGGTGAACAATGAAAAATACATGTCCAGGAAAGAGTCCCGGCTGAAAAAAAGGGCGTTGCGGCGCGGATTGACTAATTCTAGGGTTCAAACCCGCCGCGGCGCGGCGGCGGGCAAGGGCAAGGCGACGACCCAAACATACCCACAGTTGACCCGGGCATTAGGCTCCGTTCTAATATTAGGGCATCCCTCTGTTATTTATATAAACTGCATTTAGTGCAGGAAGAAACTACCGCCTACTTCGCCTCCTCCGTCTGCGGCGAAAAGTTTCGGGTACTGTCTGTACTTAAAGTACACGGTGCCCACACGATTTCAATCTGAGGCCAGTTTACCCATACAGATCTGTTTTGAAATAGGTAGAGTACCTATATAGCGAGAGTATGGACAGATCGCTTCATGGAGGGCTTAGGGCCCAAAAGTGCAGCCACCCTTCTAAGCAACTTCTAACGCACAAAATTTCACTGCCAGTCTGCAGATTCCAATTCTACCCAAGATGGCTAAGAATGTACATAAATGAGCGTTCTTCCGCAAAAATGAGTAAATTTATGCAAAAACTAAGTCAAATACGTGCGCGTTACAAACGATGGTTCGTAACAATTGTATTAGTAAAGCGCTCTGGATAATTGAAATTCATAGATTGGCTGCATTTCCGGGCTCTAACTTTATTCGCGGAGACATCGGTGAAGGCCTGATGGATTTTCGGAGTTTCACATCTGTCTGTACTCTCGCTATACAGGTACTCTATAAATAGGGAACGCTGAATTGGACTACGTTTTGCAATTAAGAACTAAAAATTCTAGTCTGGTTTAAAAAGAACGTATGTGCCATTAGTTTCCCTATGCCCACATGTGTTTTTTTTCAGAAGAGCCAGAATTTATAGTTCCAAATTGCAAAATGCAGTCCAATTTTGGATTTTGCGATGTCTCCTCCTCTTCTGACCCTCGAAACAGTGCCGTGGCGACCGTGGCGCCGTGCTTTAAAAATTTTAAGTTGATTACTCTCGGGGAGGTAGACTTTTTAAGGGGTGGGTATTAGGTAAGTAAGAAACTCATATTTATTGCTCATCGAGCATTTTCAAGAGATAGGTGTAGGATAAAAGAGGAAGTCTCATTTATTGCTCAACAAAAGTGAAGCAAAATTTTTCCGCTCCGTTAACTTGCACATCTAATTTTGCTGTCGAATCAGACATAAAATACGAAGCAAAAATAAAATACTACATTGGACCAATTAAAAAAGTGATGTTCAAAATTGGGAATTCATAAATTCAGAAATAAAATTAAATATACAAGATTTAAAAAGAAAGAAAGAAAAATAATCAAAAATGGACAGGATAAGGAAGAGATGAGGAGTGAAAAAAAAAAAAAAAAATTATTTACATCTCCGAGATGGCTCAAAACGTTTGGAAGGAAACACAGTTTTCTTGATGAGGCCAACAAGATAAAGATGATAAATATCCTAACGATGATACTTAAAATATGACACGCAAAAGTTCCTAAATCCGCTGATTAATTTTTTCTCCCAAATGCTGACTGTGAAAATGTTTCGCGGAAAAAAATAACCTTTGTATCTGTCAGATCGCAGTTTTTTTCGTGTGGAAAAGAATGAGTTAAAAACCGTCAGCCGCAAAGTTTTCTGAACACCCGGTTTCAAGAACCCAAATCTAAGCAAGACCTCAAAATAGCGGGTGGAGTTGATCATTTTAAGGGATAATGCTCGTTTTATTAGGCTTCACAGAGCATTTTATTTATAAAACGCTTAAACATACACTTGGCTAAAGCGGTCATTGCTAAAGTCTTGCTGCTTTAACATGGTGTGAACACATCCGCCAAGTTTTGATATAACCAGGCAACTACATTGATTCAATGATCTGATTATCCACGAGTATTGCTCAGAATTTTGGCAACTGTTACACCTAAACTGACTTTGAAAACGAATTTTGATTAGTTAATTCCAGACTTGAGACTCATGGGTAGTATTTTCAGAGGTCATGAAATGTGCAGTATGCGGGCAAACCGACAATCAGATGCTCTAAATTTTTACGTTACCGAAACTGGTAGTGCTTGATTCCTTTCGGAATTTTTGCAAACCATCACTTACTTCTTTGATGAGGAATAACGGAGTTGGAATCTTTGTACCGCTACACTTACTCCCTAAAATTTCTAGGTTACACGTAGCAGAATATATACAAATATTCAAGATTTGGTTGCATTATTCCTTAATCGTAAAGTACTTCAAATTCTTTAACAAAAATCGTCCCACAGGCGAGGAACGTCTCTTCTGCGCATTTAGGAGAGAGATGTCAATTCAAGCAACATTCCTTTCCTTAATATAAATGATGGATTTTGTGATTTTGTGAGAGAACCTACCATGAAATATTTTACACTGTATGATAGTTCACTAATAAGGTAAACATACCTACGTCTAAATTACGCAATTTTTTAAAATTATTAATTATTTTTCCTTCTTTCTTTTGAGAGGGTTTTTAATGGAGAGAACTTGTTAGGGTTTTGTACGACTCATTTCCACCAAAGCCAAACTTTTGTTCCCATAATGTATCGATTATATCTTCTCAAGCTCACGATGAAACTGAAATCTTAATAAAATATCATTCAGTAAAGGCCCAAACAAGATTTTCATTCTTCATGATAAAAAAGTAAGGTTGAAGTCCCACGAAATCATGAACTCGAAAGAAAAAAAATAATCGAGGAGGGATCAGATAAAACACTATGAGCGGGGCGGGTGGCTGGTGGAAAAAAGAGCCCTTATGTCAATAAATATGTAGAGTTTATTCGGTTTTAAGTATAACTGTAACTAACCAAATGATGCTCCGTAGTATCAAAGTACGAGGGGTGGTCTCCGACCTCGGAGCGCGGAGGGTGATCATATCGACGCGGGTAAATGAGCGAGGAAAATTGAGCTTGGGCGAGGGCATTTAACCCCCATCCCTTTGAACGATTATTTAAATAACGATTCGACACGCCTTATTTCCCAGAATCATCCTTGCTCCTTAATTTCCAATCTGATAGCAATGATAACACGTACAGCCGACTGATCATGAATCATTTCTAGCGTGCTCATGCCCTCTTGCGCCCTTCTCAAGATATTCTACTTTCACGGTTGAGAACTACCAGATTTCATTCACTTCTTTGATGTCCAAGAATGAAGTGGCCCGACAAGCACGTTTGAATAGCATTGACTGGAGGTCCGTAAGTTGCTGGTCGCTATGTTTTCTTGGAATTAATTGGTCCTTGAACTAAGGGCGCGATATTGCGACTAGTTATATTTTTAATCTTTTTCTCCGATTATTATTCATCATCAAAAACAAAAATTCGAAACCACCCACGGGGGAAAAAAATGAATTACCGAAGGACTCAAAATTGATATATTAGTAAAGCTCTCTTTTGAAGTCGTACATTATGGAAAGTTTGACCCAAAGATGCTACACTGAAGATGAGCCGTGCAACTGAACCTGACACGTAACACACACGAAACCTGACAACCAGTTTTGCTGTCAATCCAAGGTCTTGGCGTTAGATGGATCGAAGACAAATTTCAACCAATCATTATGGATGGAATCTCAAAAAACAAAAGGTATAGACCCGAGATGTAGCCTGGAGAATTTAAAACACACTTAGAGTTGCCCATTTTTTGAAATTTCCTAATTCACACTGGATTGCCTATATTTAAGACAGTTTCGAAAAAATGCAAAATGCAATAGGTTTCGATAAACATCTTAAAATTCTAATTTCGGCACTGCACGGAGCAAAAACCTCGGATCTGCGAACCGATATGTGTTCAGAAGGCGCTTTTAGGTTCATGTATATGAACCCTCAGTCGAGCAAACCGACCTGATCGGTTGATAGAACCGAGCCTTAGCTCGATGAACCGTCGACTAAATTCAAGGAATTAAAGGTTCACTATGGTCTCGGTGCACCCCTCTGTGCTTTTAAACGGATATGTTGCATAAGAGAGGAATTTACGATTTGACTGTTGATTCTTATGTAAAAGTTCGTGAGAAACACGATGGTGCCACTGGTTTTCTTTGGAATTGACTCCCAAGCTCAAAAAAAGCTCTCAAGTTGAGACCAATATGGAGGGGATATCCCACGCTATGTTAGAGTCCACGTCTACATCAAAGCGAACTCTCCGTGCAAAGATAGAGAGCAAATAAATTAGCAGTGATGCCGTGTCTTCAGTTTTAGAGTCCCCAAATAATGTGGCAGCCCTGTCAACGTATTTGCTCCCTATCTTTGCATGGAGAGTTTGTCTTGGTGTAGAGGTGAACTCTCAGGATAGCGTGGGATATCCCCTTCATTTTGGCCTCAACTTGAGAGCTTTTTTTGAATTTGGGAGCTGATTTCAGAGAAAACTAGTGGCACCATCGTGTTTCTCGCAAACTTTTACGCGGGGATCAACAGTCAAATCGCAAATTCCTCACACATGCAACATCTCTATTCAGTCCTCTCAAAAATTTGAGAAAAATCCAAAATTTCACATTCTGGGGGAGAAACCTCAACCTCTGGGGGGAGGAGTCCCCCTCCCCCAACTTCAGTCCTATCGAGCTGAAATGCCGGGGCCGTCTTCGAGTTCTCTGACCTCCCGCGAGATGGCGGCAGTGACAGGTTTGATGGGCAGCGCCACCGTAAGTCGGCGCCCTTATTTACTCGGCGCGCGTGACAAGCGATGATATATCGACAGGAGCCGCAGCGATGCGATGGGCGATGCAATGGCACGGATAGGAAGGAAGGTAGCTTACCAGCCCGTAGAAATCGAGAATATGCAGCGGTTCATCAATATGCATATTCCGATGACTCCGAGCAAATCTCCCTCCGCACTGTCTGCGCCGCACGAGCTGCGTCTCCCGCCGCCGCCGCCTCTCGCGTGGAGAAATATTAAATTGCTCACAACGAAGGCTCCTCGTGATTGGCCTCAGGGGTTCATCGGAGTTTTTTGGTGACAGTCGGTGGCGTGGGCTCCACGGTTGTGCATGCGAGGAGGGAGGAGAGTCGGAACGTGAATGACCTTTCTTGAACGTGAATTACAGTCATATGCGGATCCAGACGCCTAGAACATGGGTGACGTAAAGGGGACCCGGGGACCACCCCCAGAAAATGTTTGAATGGACCACTAGACAAGGTACGAATTTAAACAGTAGCTTCAGCAATTTATACTGTAGAATGCGGCAAAGTCGCTAACTCATTTTCGCCAAAATTGCCAGTTGGGCGGCACTGTTCTCTCGCCGTCTAATTTGCTATTTCATTTTCAGTTAGCGGCAGGGCCGCGGCCCATGGCGGCAAATTTAGGAGGCGGAAAATTTTGCAATATTTTTAAATGTAGCTATAAAAGAAAATCGGAATCAGAAAAAAAAATTATAAACGAGAAAATGTGACAAAATCTCTCATTTCCTGAGAGGATATTTCTAATTTAGTGGTCTTTCTGTGATACAATAGACAGCACCTTTAATTAGTTGAGTTAAGACTAAGAAAGAAACCGAACACGGAATTTGGTCGGGAATGGCGCGGCGCAGAGAGCAATGATAACGAGAACTTGAAGATGAAACGGAGAAGCCCTCGGCGCGGCGCGGCGGTTGGCATGTAATACATAGCGCCTACAAGACTGCATGAATACCTCACGCATTGCGTCAAAGACAGTGCGGTCAGCTGTGGGTGGCGTGAAACGCATAGCGCCTACAAGACTGCATGAATACTTCAAGCATTGCGTCAAACGCAATGCGTGCAGCAGCAACACTGTAGGAATACTTCACGCAGTGCGCCAAACACATAGCGGTCAGCGCGGCGCGGCGGCGAAAGTTAAAATTATTAAACCACTTTTATGTTTTTTTTGTCACTATTTTTACGTTCATTTCATATAAATGGAAGGCCTTGTCCACACAGAGATAGGTTTACGGAACGTAACTTTCGCACTAAGTTCCGTGAACTTTTGCTAGTAGTGTTGACAGGGCTTTCCCAAAAAATGTGTTCAACACGAGTAAACGCGTCTCATGAACCCCTCCCCCTCCGGCACGTTCACTTGATGGTTTTTATTGATGTTTCAAAACGAATGAGAAGGGGGCGGCAAAATCCAGGCGGCCGAAGGGCGGCAAGGCAAATCCGGCCCTGGTTATAGCGGGATAGGCCAAGCAGCATCCTCCATGTAGTATTAGTTGTTTGTTCAAGGAATTGCATTTGCTTTGTCTACAAATCTTGTTCTATAGTAAATTATGTCACATTTAAATCTCCGATGACGTCGCCGTTTGTCCATTCAGGGCTCTATGATTGATAGTGAATTAATTAGATTAATGAAAATAATAATTCAATTCTTCCAGGACCCAGGTCTTCCCTAGCTTAGGTGCAGACACCAATAGTAAATTTTCTGCATTAATGCGATGAATTTATAGGTACTATGGATACATTCAGACTATAAGAATTGAGTGGATTATTCCAAGGATGAAGAGTATGGTGAGCACAATTACTATGATATGATATGGATAACTACAGGTCCATCATGATTTTTGGCCACGGAAAACTTTTGGGTAAAAGTAATTCAAGTCCTGGTAGCATTCCCCGTACCTTAGAAGATACTCCGCAAGAGCATGGTAAATCCTACCAGAAGTAAATTAATTCCAATTCACAGTATGTTCGCTCGAAAAAGTGTCACACAGCGGTTGGAAAAAAACTAATGTACTACCAAAATAATTCATATCTCAATTCTCAAGGTTTACTGGGGTATCAATCAGATACCCTCTCTCACACGGAGAAAAAAACCTCGTTCGTGGGACCCGAGACTTGTAAGCTTACCTAAAAACCGGTATTTTTACTGTTTTTTTCAGGTAAGATTACCACTTTTATTGGTAATCAATGCCCGGTAACTTTGCCATTTTATCTCGGTAATTCTACCACAGTCGATAAAAAATATTGGCGTTTTTACCAAGGTCCAGTAAAATTACCGAGAAAGTTCAATAATTTTACCGAGATTTCTCGGTAAAATTACCAATTCCATAAATGGTAATTTCACCGAGAAAAAACTGGGATCAAATAGAACCCTGAATTCTTGGTAATTTTGCCCTTTTCTTAGTAAATACACAGATATTTTTTTTTCAGTGGCATGCGCCCTTATGCGTACTACCTACTACCCCCTTTCCCTCCACGCACTTCGTAACGTACCGTATTGCGGAATCAAACCCGTATCCCTAGATACACTACGTTAGACTCGAATCCCCCCTCTCTGATTTTCGTCGCGAGCGGAGCCCCTGTGCCCGCGCGTTGTGCTGCGCATGAAGGGGTGGGGCGGGGGGTTAAAGGGGTGCTGCGCACGGTGGAGATCTCCTAATAATTGATGTTGCTTGTCGCAGCCCCCGGCGAATCCGCCCAAGCGCACCCCCTCCCCGCCGCGCCACCCCCTGCGTCACCGCAACGCACCGCGAGTGCAAGGCATGCACCCATTCGACCCCACCAGGCAACAACCTCGGATCTACGTAGTTTACATTGAAACTTACGCGCTTTCGGCTTAGCGAAGCAGCATTGCACCCATGCACCATGCTCGACAGCACCCATATACAGGCTTCTTACTCTATGTCGACTCCCTCTCGAGAAGTGCAGGCGATAAATCGCATTTCGATTAATTGCTTGATCGCAATTCGATCGCGTGTAGCTCCTATCGATAGTTCCTAAGTTTCGGCATGAGCTCTGATTCGGATAGGAGTTGACTGGAGTCGAGGCTCGGACGGTGGTGTAGATAGACTACTTCTGATAACGCTGTCTAAAGCGTGGCCGAGCGATTAATCAGCGGGTTCGATTGATCGCGCACCTCGAGCGGAGGGCAGTCCTCTTGCATTTATCAGACGCAGATAAGATTCACGGATAACCCCCGAGTTATGCGCCTGGTTTTCCTACAATACGATACCGGGTTGCCATACTGTGTCGAGCAGTGTTCGAATCTCACCTTTGAGTTTTAGGAGCCATGTGGCGCATCAAGCCCGATTTTTAGGCGCCATTGAAGATTAATTAGGGGCCAAATTGACTTGTTGCCTATATATTACGGCGCATTTAGTGAAAAGTTAGACGCAAGCTGTTTTCGTAACAGAACTAGTAAGTAGCTGTAATTTGGGGAAGACAAAAGCACAAATGATGAAATCGTGAAGAATAGAAAAAGCTCTCACTTGTGGTGCTGAAAATTTCGAACAATCACCTAAATTGAAAATTCAGAATTTTAGGGGGCAATTTTTAGGGGCCACGTTGGCGCAGAGCCTTCTTGTTTTAGGCGCCATGGCCAATTTTTTAGGCGCGTTTGGCGCGTTGGCGCCTGTGAGTTTCGAACACTGGTGTCGAGGAATTTTTGTATTCTGACGACCGGAATTTTATTCGACGTGTTCGACGTCATGACCAAACAGCTTGTCTGGTATGATCATCTTGACAGGATGGCGGAAGAAAGGTTGCCGAAGAAGATGCTTGATTAGGTTCCTCCCGAGAGGAAAAGAGGGGATGAGGGACAAGGGTACGCCCAGTGAGAGGGTGGCGACAGGGAGTTTTAGAGGAATGAGGTAGTGCCAACTCCCTGAGGTGCTTAGGGAAGATAAGAAACTTTGGCGGCCAAGTGTCGCAGAGCGCCAAAGAGCGCTGGGAAAGCGGTATTTATGTATGTGCGACAAGAATATCAGTAATCTCCCTTAAAAAGGCTAAGTTGCCAAAATATAACGCGAAAATTTAAAAAATTGTTTAGAGTGTTTTATTAAAATATAATTTGAATCTAATCAAAGCGAAGGGTGCAACACGCAAAAAAAGCGCACGGCGTCACTCCTTCCGCGGTTGTCATTTTCCAGATGACATGCTCGGCAATGTTACACGTCTAGGTTACCAAGGCACTCGTTAAGGTAACTGTGCTACGCGCATAGGTGTATCCTGTGCGTGTAGCAATTGTAGTATAGGTACCTATGCGCGTGGCATAGTTACTGTAAGACGTGTAACATTGCCGAGCAGATCATCTGGAAAATGACAACCGCGGGAGGAGTGACGCCGCAGGGCCGGATTAAGGGGGTGGCCACATGGGCCGCGGCCCATGGCGGGGAATTTTGCAATTTTTTTTAAAAGTAGGTATAAAAGAAAATCGGATTTATAAAAACAAATTACAAACGAGAAAAGGCGACAAAATCTCTAATTTTCTGAGAGTATAGTAATTTCTACTTTTGTCGTCTTTCAGTGATACAAGAGACAACACCTTTAATAAGTCGAGTTAAGAAAGAAATCAAACACGCAATTTGGCCTGGAACGGCGCGGCTAACCTAGAGAGAAATGATGACGAGGACTTGAGATGAAAAGGGGAAGCCCTCGGCGCGGCGATCGGCATGTAACACATATTAGCGCCTACAAGACTGCATGAATACTTCACGCATTGCATCAAACAGAGTGCGGTCATTGCGGACAGCGTGAAACGGATAGCGCCTACAAGAATACATGAATACCTCACGCATTGCGGCAAACATAGTGCGATCAGCGCGAGACGCATAGCGCCTACAAGACTGCGTGAATACTTCGCGCATTGCGTCAAACACAGTGCGGTCTGCGAGGCGCGGCGGCGGAAGTTAAAATCATTCATCCACATTTATATTTGTTCTTTCATAATTTTTTCGTTCATTTCTTATGAATGGAAGGCCTTGTCTACACAGAAATAGGTTTACGAAACTTGACTTTTAGCTTTAAACTGACAGAGTTAAGAACTATTGCTAGTAGTATTGACAGGGCTTTCCCAAAAAATGTGTTCAACACCAGTAAACGCGTCTTATGCACCCCTCCCCCGCTGGCAAGTTCATTTGATGGTTTTCATTGATGTTTCAAAGCAAATGAGAAGGAGGCGGCAAAATACTAGCGGCCCATGGGCGGCAAGTAGGTAAATCCAGCCCTGTGACACCATGCGCTTTTTTTTGCGTGAAGCATGGCCCATTTACTGAAGTTCCTTCGAAACGTTAAGTAAGCAAAAGCCCACCCTATGATTGCGAAAAGTTGTATTTCAGTGTCTTGTCAAATTTTGTAGTGTTGCACGCTGAACACGGTCTTAGAAAGGATTTTCTTGACCAAACTGGAGTAAAATTCAACGGAATAACTTCATGAATAGATCGTTCCAAAGAATAACGATGACTTATGAACAAGTTGATGATTATGACAATCCTACCTTAAAATTCTCAAAACCTACAAAGTTTCTCTATCATATTTTTAATTTTTATCGGGTGAAAATCATCGTAATGCTCGCAAGGGCCTATCTCCAAAGAAGTTACTCCTTTGAATTTTACCTGAGATTCCTCAAAATTGTTATTTGTTGATGCTACGTTAGAGATCACCTTAAACTTCCCTAAATCAACATGTAAACGATATGAGGCCTCCTTATAGAAAGATCTGTTCTTTTGAACAGCACTGGAAAAAAAAAAAAAAAAAAAAAAAAAAAAAAAAAAAAAAAAAAAAACACATTGGATCTAGAGTCCAGACTCTTAAAAACATCGACAAGAAAAAATAAGCCTGATTCAATCGGATTTTTGCTAAAATGAAGAACCAAGTCTCTTAATTTGAGCGGATTTCCTTTTGATTTAAGCAAAAATCTGATTGAATCAAGAGTATGTTTTCTTGTCAATTTTTTCAAGAGTCTGGACTCTGGATCCAATGTGTTTTTTTTCCAGTGAGTCATGAATACGTTCCATGTAGTCGTTCCTTAAGCCGCACCTTCATTAAAAAAGTAACAGCCATGAGAGGTTGCTTATCGCTTGGCTATTTTAGCGGCAACGTCACTCTTGCAATATTCAACATATCGACGGTGAAACTACCAAACCACGTATCTCGGTTTGCGACGTCGCAGACTTCCTGTCATACTTTATTTTCTAAATAGAAAACTACTCAACGTCAGTTCGTGAAAACTTCCATGATTTTTCCTCTTTGTGCGGAGAAAAATCTGTGACAATTGTGAGGAATGATATTGATTTGATCTCCTTCAAAAAAATAACATGTGAGTGGAGATTTTTAAACACCGCAAACGAGATACGTGGTCTGGTAGTTTCACCGTCGATATCGATTTTCGATGACTCCAACAACGTAAACAATAGAAACGATCATCTGCGCCAGCGGACGGCCTTTTCGAGACGGCTAGTTAGCGAGGGTGCCGGACAGGTATGTGCGCGAGACATTCCTCGGACAGCACAGCGTGGAAGTTGGACACGCAAAGTGGCCTAATTGGCTCCAATAAATACAACCGGGCAGGGGGCAGCGGGGGCCGGAGGGGGGCCGGCACGATACGGTCGCGGGGACGACGGACGCGGCGAAGGCGAGCGATCGTGTCGGCGGCGACCATTTTTCTTCGGAGGAAGCTTCGTTTTGATTGGTAGATAAAAAAGCTCGTGATTACGGGTTAGGACGGGAGCGGGAGCGCCCGGACTAATCGTCGCTCCTCTGACGTAACGGCGTATCTCGATTTTCGCTTGAGCCCTGGAGAGCGTGGAGTTATATGGACCGCGGGGCTCACAATGAGATTGAGATACGGTCTTGTGTCTGAAGAAGGATGTAATGGGCGGTACTGCACACCGGCAACAGAAACAACAGCAACAGCGACGCGGGCGCGAGTACGCGACGCGGCGCGCGGCGCCCGGGACGTGAATATGCAGACGAGCTGGTTTTTCAAAACGGAATATGTGCATTTGTAGATGAGCCCTAGAACACAGTATACTGTCAATTGGACGGCATTTTGCAAAAAGGAACCAGGAGCATTGCAATGTTGCTAAGATCATGCATAACTTGATCCATTGCAATCTAACTATTGAAATCATGTAAAAATATGAAATGAAGAAAAAAAAAAAGCACACACTAAGAAGTGGCCCGAACTGTACGTAACAAGGTGTAGAGATGGTTCTGGGTCCACACCATTTCGCGGGGAAAATAAAGCCAAGTGGTTCCAAAAATTAAAATTAGAGTTAAAATTAAATTTTTGAACTGTAATGCGTAAGTACGAAACTGAGGAAACTTCTTTGGATAGATTTCTCTATCGATGAGCAAGAAATACATAGTAGCTCCTCATTGCAAATCGAGTAGCAAAATGAAGTCAAAACGCGCATTTCTCCGAGCTCAGTTTGCACGGAGCGCAAAAGAAAATTCCGATTGACAGACAGACATGACACTGACAAAGAGCGCTGTTTTTTTCTTGAAGTTTCGTAGTACTATGAGACTTTCTCAAGGAACTCTGGTTCTTTAAAAACACATCAAATCGTCAAATTAGCTACCACACCTTATAACTTCGGTTTGATGCAATTTTCGATTAAAAAAATTATCAGTCAAAACTGAAAAAGAGTAACACCAACTAAAAAAAGTTAACAAAAAATTGATGAATGACTGGAACGTAGCCAACCCATATTTTTGGGAGCAAACTATGATTCGGTGATCATGAATTAACTTATTTTCGTTGAAAAGTCTGGAGCTCTATGGAAATAGAGGTTTACTTACAAAAAGCTAAAAAAGGGATCAAACTTCAACCCGTTGTTTGTAAGTTTCGACTCGATGCAGTTAGGTTCCTTTCATGGGTTGAATTCGGTCTGGTTAATCAGTAATGAGTTAACAATATGTATTAATATAATGAAATTACAAGTAATTAAAGACATGCAAATGAAAGCGTTAACTTACGTTGGTTGAATTATGCCAGAACCGGAGGTAGGCAGGAGAGTTCATAATAAACCCTATTTAAAAAGGGCTGAATCTGAAACAGAATAAAAATAAACATTAAGTATTGGTGGCTTTAATCATAGAAGAGAAGTTTGATCCAATTACTTACTCGAGTATTAAGAAAAATATCCTTTGATCTGAGAGACTTAGATTAGACACCTCCAAGACTGTGAGATACAGCGATCAGAGGCTGCTTGAAATGGTCCAATTTAGGATGGAAAACGGAAAAGGGGAGCATACTGGGCTTTGATCGACCGGTCATAAATCAAAGCGATGATCGTGCAAATTACAACAACCAAGGTGAACAAAAAAGATCTGCACCCATTAAAATAATTTAACTGTCAATTTTTGTCCAGCCGCGAGATTGATAGGTAGCCATCAATTACTCATTGACCATAAAGAAGTCACAAGCGAGCGGTGAATGATATACACGGATAGACCAGGTGAAATAGTTAAACCTCGGAAATCGGAGGAAAAAATTATGTTTTAACAACATAATGATAGGTTGATGAGTAAAGGAAGAAAAAATGCATTAGCGAGCCCGGCTGAAGGGTTTGTAAAAACACACGAGGATAATAATGTGCACAATTAAAATAGTACGGCTTACACGGCTCTTTAAAAAATACTTATATTTTGACAGCTCTTCATTTAATCCAAAGAGCAATAGCCGGGCATTATGAAGCGCTTTCGTTTTGTACATTTTTCTCCCAAGCTCCTTCCTCGGGAGACGAAGATGGAGAGAGGATAAGAAAATATTTAGGATATTATTCCACAACACACGGTGGGCATAAGTTGGGTTTCGTGGCCAAAAATCAAAACTCAAAACATGTTAAAATAGATTAAATGCAAGAAGAAACAGCGTGAATAGGGCTAGGTTCAAAAATTGAGAATAAAACATAAGTCAGTCGTTTCTGAATGGTCGAACTTCGAAATTTAGTAAACGGTGAGTATATCGAATGAGCCGCCAAGGTTTTGGTTCTATATCGACTTACAGATCTGATCTGGTGAAGAACATTACTATAATGACGACACCCACCATAGTATACTGCCGTGCTTAAGATAAACGCCGTATGAACCTTTAGCCGTTGTCAAATTTCCTGACACAAAACACATATTTTCGGAAAATGCGCAAGTAGTTTGTCTTTGATTTTTCAGAGAAATTTGCTCGCACTTTAATCTAAAACGTCTGAAATTTCATGGAAAATATTCATGGCTTTCTTCAAAAATAAATATTTTCGATGAGACAATTTGGCACTATTCGAATGCTCATACGGTTTTTTTCCTTGGCACGTCAGTGTAGTGTCCCACGGTTACTTTTTCTCTGATTAATCAATCAGTTACACACATTTGCAGCGGATTTTTATCGATTCCTCCGCTATGTAATTGGTAAAGTCGATGGAAGAGCCAAAGTATGCACTACCGCGGTAGACATCACCTATCATTGTTTTTTCTTGTTTTTTTTGTTTGTTTGTTTGTTTGTTTTTTTAAGGGCATAATATAAGATCTCGTCAAATATAGAAAAGAGAAACGTTGCGTGTGGAGGCACACGCCACATTTAGCCGACAAAATACGATTATATTGATGGTAAAAATTTAAAATCAACATTTAAATAGTACACAAATTTCGTCGAGCTCTTTTGCTTTGGATACTTACGTGAAAAGGCAAAAATGCCTGCATTCTAGGCTATAGAGGTTCTAGTCATAACACTGAGAGAAAAACATCTTTGGGCGGGTCTTCCAGAAATTCGTCAGTTTCGAATTTTGATTTTCAAGACTTATTTTATTTTGGACCACCTAATTTTTTTGCTGAAGCACCGAAGAAAATGGTCTGCGACTGTAAAATTTTTCCTAGAGTTCATACAAACATACCGTTCACGCTCCAATACAAAGTTTAAAGCCCGAATTGCGGCCAACATGTGTTTATTGCTCAAAAATGCGACTCTCCGGCAACCCTTCATCTCATGACTGAAAACCCCTCCTGGAAATGACCTAAAAGGCTGAAATTAGTGTCGCCAATGCACCCTGGTGACATCCGCTTTCGATAACATGTAAATGCATTTTTGACCTATATGATAAAGTCTTTACGGTTGAGACAAGATCCCAGATGGCAAAAAATGCAAATCCAAAATTCTTTCCTTACATAGAAAAAAAAAAAACTTCAAATTTGCGTGCATACTACGTGTATTTCGACTGAAAAAATTTCGACAAAAGACGGTTTCAATTTAGAGTAGGTACATCGGGAAAAAAGTCTCTTGGATCCAGAGTCGAGACTCTTAAAAAAGTTTACGAGAAAAAAATTGTATTGATTCAATTGGAGTTTGACTAGAATCGAGAGCTAAGCCTCTTTATTTAAGCGGATTTTCTTTTGATTCAAGCAAAAACCCGATTACTTTTCGATAGTACTTTTCTTGTCGAATTTTTTAAGTCTGGACTCTGGATCTAAGAGACTTTTTTCCAGTGTAACTATAATTCAGTATTCTTAATTTTTTCTACTTGATAAACTTCTTCTTATGTATGTATAAAGTAGCTTTTATAGCGCTCTTTGGCGCTCTGCGACCCCTAGCCGCCAAAGTCCCCTATCCTCCCAAAGCCCTTCAGGGAGTTGACAAACACCCATTTCTTAAACTTCTTCCTTCATCACAAAAAAATTAGGAAATATTATCCCTCAAATTTCGAACCCTCGCCCACTTTGCGGCGGCCGTGGTCATACGGCGCGGCACGGTAGAGTTCTAAGCGGACCGCTCCGGGCGATCACGAACACAGACGACGATCCGAGACGTTTCTCCGTCTTTTTTGTGAGTATGTGTGAGTATCTGGCTCGACATGCCTTGCTCTTGCTCATGAACTTGGTACAGCACGAAGACAGAGATTATTATTTGCCTTGCTTCTATTCATAATAAATGAAAAATAAAAAGCAGAGCGACGCGCGTCTCTTACCGCTCGTCCGACGCTGTCATTCCGGCCCGAAATCCTCAAAATCTGGTCTTTCGTCACAAAACCACGTAACTACTGTAAGAACCTTATGTACTTACGTACTTTTTGCCCGGACGCACTGAAAAAAAATTCTCGGCGTTTTTACCAAGGTCCGTTGGTACCTTTACCATCTCACTTTTTTTTACCAATTATTGGTACTTTTGCCGAGACAGACTGGTAAACTTACCTAAAAACCGGTATTTTTACTGTTTTTCTCAGGTAAGAATACTACTTTTTTACTGTTTTTTCAGGTAAGAATACCACTTCTATTGGTAATCAATTCCCGGTAACTTTGCCATTTTATCTCGGTAATTCTACCATCGTCGATAAAAAAATATTGGCGTTTTCACCAAGGTCCAGTAAAATTACCGAGAAAGTTCAATGATTTTACCGAGATTTCTCGGTAAAATTACCAATTCCATAAATGGTAATTTTACCAAGAAAAAACTGGGATCAAATAGATCCCTGAATTCTTGGTAATTTTACCATTTTCTTCGTGAATACACCGAGATTTTTGTTGCCCAGGCGGTAATGAAAATTGTTGGGAAAATTGGCAGGGGTGTGCTCGGTGTATGCACGAGCTGCGTTATGGATAGAATGTAGTTATCTACTATCCGATGTAATCCACAACTAGCCTCCATTTTTTTCTCCCCCTCTCCCCATTTGTGCTCAACATCGTTGGTCCAAGCTCTTGAGCATAACAATTGCAGGTGCTTGATGAATGATACTTGTTAAGAAGCGCGCGAGCGAGCCGTTCCATCCTTGGAAATCTGGCTCAAACATTTAGACTCGAGAGCTCCCCACTACGTAGGTCTGTCGTTACGTCCGCCTTTTTTGTACAGAGTCATTTTTTAAATCCTTGCCAGTAAAAGTGCAGGACAGGTAGACGGTTCTAATTGTAAGCATCTTTAATGCGCACAATCTCGCCTTTTGGGTTTGTCGGATTTTGGAAGCATCGCAAGTGGTGATCGTACCGATTGAACTGAATTTGAGGAGAAAAAAGTTTATGATGCAATTAGAAAAATGCAAATTTTCGATCTCGCTCAACTTTTTGAAGAGAAACCGATAGCAATTTCTTGACTTCTTGAGAGTTTCAATGATTCTTTTCATCCATGTAAATTAGCCCGTGAAATTTTGAAGGATTGGGTTTATTTAAAACGTCTTTAAAAAGAAAATTGAGAAATTTTGAATTACCGAAATCAAGAAAAACAGGTTTCTACAATTTTACCGTTACAATGAATTATTGGTTGTGTCTGGAGTTCAGGCATTTAAATAACAATTAAAATCATAACTAAGCGCGGGAGAGAGAACTTTTAACATCTGACACAGATATTTCATTATAACGAGAAACATTTTTTACCGAGTTTGTATCTCCTCAAGTAATATGATTTTCGTAGATGCATTAAAAATTTAGGCAACATTTCACGCTACGTAAAGTTTCTGTAAGAAAAATATAAGAACAGTCAAGACCTCATCGAAAGCACTCCTACGGTGTTAATATATTATGAAAGAAGGATCCTCCAATTCCTCCACTCTCACATTATATGTTCATAAAAGAAATTCTGAATTTGCTATTTTTAAAATTTCAAAAGAATGAAATAGGGTGACGGGTTGTGCGCTTTTTCCTTTTCCTTTTTCTGATTGACGTTTATTGATTATGAATCAGCGGATTCATTTTATTTTTATATCTTGTTGGTTGAATGATTATATCTCCAGGGAGTTTGAAAACTGACAGGAGCACAAATTCAACCTCAATAATCGGTGCGCAGCGCGAGATCCTTACAATCAATTAGACTGCTGCGGCACGAACTCAAAGTTCCTTCAATCCATCGCATATGCAATATGATTTCCAGGGAGTTAAAATGGTTGCTCGAAAAACGAGCAAACGTGCGGCGCACAGTGTAGCGTCTTCCAAGTTCCATTATACAGCTAAATCAAGAATCACTGGATTAGTTCCCAATTCTTCATTTTTTCGAGTATGCAATTTGATTTCCAAGGAATTAAACTTTCTGCTGAGATCGAAGCAAACACCAGGCACAGGCGCACAGGGTTTTTACCTGCTATTCTGCTTCCGCTACCTACAGCGCGGAAAAAATTGACGACGATATGGACTACACTTTGCAATTTTTGGCTCAGTTTAGAAACAAAGTATGTACCATTGTTTTCCTCTTACATACGTGTTTTAACGGAGGCCATAAATTGTAGTTCCTGATTGCAAAATGAAGTTTAAATGATTAAGCGATAATACGCGGATATTTCAGAGAATTTTACACGAGTGCGCTGGGAGAACACTGCATATTGTCAAAAAACTTGGAAAAAACTGTCACTTGTAAATTATACTATACTGTGCGATCAATCGTTCATTTTTTCACTTTTAAGATATACTGTTTTAAGTTTAAGGTGGACCTCAGTAGAAAGGATGGATAGTTCCGGTTTAGGCGTTTTGGGATTTTATTGTACTTTTTTCTTTTTGAAAAGGATTCCCCTTATCAGTAAGTTAAAGCTTTTTTAATTTGGACTGTATTAGCCTTGAGGGTCCCTCTTTCCGTCGATGGTCATGTTTGAGGGTAGGAAGTGGAATTAAACATATTTTTCACCTGTCTCATCACTATTTCTTTCCGTTCTTTTCACACATATCGACGAAAAACTTATAAAAATTTCTGGGACAAGAAATAGCTGTAAAAAAGGAGAAAAAAAGACAAGAAAATATTACATATAGACACCTCATGGAATGATTTGTCGCAATTTGGAATGCGAGTATATGCGTGCATTCTGCGAGGTTTTAAAATATGGGGGAATGTGCATGTAACACGCGAATCCACAGGTCAGCCCATACACATCCGAGGAAGGATCATGAGACTTCAGTATTTTTCTCGCTACATGCACACCATGAATACGCTGGGCACAAAAAACACGCCACTTGAATGATTGAAGGCTTGACAGGTATACCACCGAAGAGGCATTGCTGCCAGAAATATAGAATTTGAAAAAAAAATACTCGATTTCTAATGTCCAGGTCTCAGGTCAGGGGTACTTTTTCCGTATTAGTCAGAAAAATTGTATCTCATTAATTTCACAAAATCCGGGTGCAAATTGTTTTGCTTCTCTCGCCGTTCATTTGTTGAGGTAAATAAAAGAAATAAATCATAATTTACGAAATCATAATTGCAATGAGCACCTAACGATAAATTAAAGCATATTGGTGTTGTCATTAGCGCAAATCATTCAGTGAACCACATAGCAACATGCAAAGTTACAATTTTTTTTAAGCATTATATTACGTGTTTCTGCAGTAAAATTATTGTGGTTGGAAGAATATTTCCGCGAAGAAAGCTTTTTCAATCAACTTTTAAGCGAGATATCGACGATTTCAGTCATCGGTTGATACCACATTCACGGAGAGGGTGACGTCTTTCAAATAATCTCAAGAATTTTGAATGTTCCAGGGTACTTTTCGAATATTTTGGGAGCCCTAAGTGGCCTCTGTGAGTTCGACTCACAATTTTTCGTGTCCGGTCACACTTCTACATTTTTATTTAACCTTTGTCCGTTGGAACAAATTTCTAGACCCATGCATAATATTACAACAAATAATCTTTTGTGTAATAAAAAAGATGTTAAATTTCCTGCTTGTGATATTATATTTTTTTTTTTTAAATTTTGTCATTAAAAATGGCAACAACCTCATTTTGTATTCCTGGAGCGTTTCTTGAGCCTCGCTCCAACGGTGGCGGGTCTAAGCATCATCGCTGATAATTACAACAGCTAAACGATCGAAATTATCGGCTGATGCACATTGTCAGCGTCATTGGCCTGGGGCATTTCACAGCTTAAACTTTGAGGTGCACCTCTATCGCGGCGGCTACGACGCGTGACGCCGATTGACTTGTTCGGCCAGCGTGTCCTACAGCTTGAGGTTTAGTTAGACTAAATCTGTGTATTTCATCGATTTAAGCGACTTAGAAACCCAAGAATCAGAAGCTTTAATTTGAAAGGGGTGCCATGAAAAGGTCAGAATATTTCGGGAGAATCGTCTGAAAATACAGGAAATGTTGGCGAAAATTAGGAAATGCGAAATCAGGGGATTTTGGTTTTTTCCTGATATTAACTCAACCTTTGAAAATTGAAAATTTTGACTCTCTGAATGATTTCAGTTGCTGAGTCTGTCTTAATTTTACGAGGACACGATAAAATTTAGGGCAAAACACAACAAATTTTAGAGGTTTGAAAGTACAAAAATCCAGAAATGCATAAGAAAAAGGATTCGATCCTTGCTAAGTGAGAGCACCGTGTTGATAGGTAGGCTTTCAGAGAGAATTGTCTTCTACCTTGGCCCGAATACATAGCATCTAATAGACCGGTTCCAAGTCCATTCTCATCTTTCACACGTTTCCACTATTTTCGTTTTTTTAGTATAATTTTGGCATGATAGTCTTCCTGTAAAATCGGAGAGTATGAATTAAAAATCAAACGACTGACGGTAAAATCCCATTTTCCACCTACATACTATGCTCTTTCTGAAAGCAGGGTTTGTACACGTCTGCATCCCAAACGACTTTAGTCAGCGGAGTTAGATTACCAAGCATTCATCGAGTGCTGTTGATAAAAGAAGAGATTGGTGCCATCATGAGGAGCCATTTTTATCTTAGACGGCGCGCGCGGTAAATGTTTTAAGTGATCAAGGCGCACAGATAAATGAGGGAAGAAGACAAGACCTCAGAGGGGAGTAAGAATTAGTCCCCCTTCCTTCTTAGATCCTGATTGTCAAAACTGTGACTGGTTCACCGGTAAAAAGGGTGGAGAGTATGACACAGCGATCTTGATGTCTTCACGTTTGAAACCCCTCATCAAAAATACATGGGCGGAGTCTCGTCGCGGTGGAACCAGTTCCCTACCTGGTTAAATGTCACCCATCGCCCGTCCTCCATCAGTGCTTCTCGATTCGTCGCCACCAGTTCGAAACTCAAACAAAGGGGAATTAATAGGCAATAAGAACTGGAGCCTGTGAAAAATTCCATTCCACTATAATAGCTATTGCCTCAGCTCAGTGGATTTCACGGTCGTCTCGTTTGGTATTCGTTGCATGCGAGACATTCAAACTTTTCGCAAGAATCGTAAGAAACACTGGGAAAAAAACACATTGGATCTAGAGTCCAGAATCTTAAAAACATCGACAAGAAAAAGTACACTTGATTCAATCAGCATCAGCATCAAGAACCAAGCCTCTTAATTTAAGTGCCTCTTAATTCCCAATGTGTTTTTTTTCCCCCAGTGAATGCTATATAAAATCTGTCGTGAGGATTTGTTCTCTCCCAAATTGTATTCCATCAGTAATTATTAGGAGAACTTTTAAAGAACTTACGCGTAAATTGAACGTATTCAAGTCAAAAAGAACTATATTTATTCTGACATGAGCCCTAAGATCCATAAAAAATATACGCATGATAGAGGTCACGTCACAATGGATATATGGAGTTCCTTTTGATTTAAATGCGTCTAATTCAAACTCTGTTGGTCAAGTTTTCAGCATTTTCTGAGGCTATTTACAAAGCATTGAAAAAAGGGAAATAATAATTCCGACCTGACTGAAGTAGTTCACTCACTGTCTTCTGAACGGTCAATCCAGGGTCAAAAAATGAAAATTGACTTAAAACCGTAAAATGTCGCCGGTTTTCTATTGTTTTGATTGAACTGAACTGTACAGAGTTGCCATTCTTGAGGGTGATTCTCAAGTCTCAACAATAGAGGGTTTTAGGGGTGACCGTCGCGTCGATAGCTCTTGAGTTCCTACAGCAACCGACTGGTCACGTGTGGAGGGTGGTTGTACGGCGAGTGGCCCCCTTCAAACCTTTTTCAAAAGCTCCTTGAACATCGAGTATTTGCATGTTACATTAATGCAGTCACCACACAACAGTTGGTACTTACTCACTTTGTAGTTATTTTCGCAGAAATTATCACCTTCTAAAGTGTGAGCCATCAAAGGAAATATCTTCGCATTGTTTTGTAATTTTGTGAAAAATGACACTGCGAAACTATTTAGGAATCTCTAAACTATATAAAATATACGCACGAAGTTTTTGTTCAGAATTTTGCTTGGTCTTTAGTTCAAAATTAGGAAATTTTTTATATAGAAGGGCTGATTTTGCCTAAATCTGTCTATTTGATAGATAAGCCTGCCATAAATTTCTCGAAATCGGTGTAAAAATTAAAAATCAAGGACATTGTTAATAATTTCATACCTTTTCGTTAGCGGATTTTGATTATGAGTTATCCCTGCGACTAATAAGCAGATCTTTGGTTTTTTTATTATTGTAATTAGTAAATGGAAAGAAAGAAAAATAGATCCCATTCATTTGAACTTAAAATGGATTGCATTTTGCAAAAAAGAACCAGAAGCATTGCAATGGTGCTAAGATTGTGCAAATTCATCCTTCGCAGTAAAATAACTGAAATCATGAAAAAATATGAAATTTACATGGTCATTTTTGTTTTACACTCACAGATTTCAGCGAGCAAAATAGAGACTGTCAATGGATAATCAGGTTCGTTTTCCAATACAAAAGAAGTTGCACAATCTTAGCAACATTGCAATGCTCGTGGTTCCTTTTTTTTAAAATGCAATCCAAATAATGATAGGTACATCACATTTTCCGAGGTATACACCTCAATTACGTGATAACAAATAAAAGCGAGGATTCAGTGATCCAGGTCGCAATCCTGCCGTATCCTCTATACCGTTGACGGGGGCACGGCTTTTTCGAGGACTTAAGCGCGCGCTTTAATTTATTTAATGCAAGGCACGGCAAGTACAACATGAAAGCGATGCAGCGAAATAATAATGCGTATTACTTATAGAAACTCCGTGGGGATCGATTGCAGGGCATTTTACGTAGGTAGACGGGATAAGCGGAGAGCGCGCGGACAAAACCCCGTATCCCTGCGAGTCCCCTGCAGAGGATGTGATGTTTTCCGCCACACGGCAGTATTTCTTTCAGGATAATGTTGTCCCAGCCCTGGCGACAGCCAACTACCATCCCTTTGTCCGCAGCCAGCGATCTCAGCTTATCCCGACAGCTTATTTGTAGTCCTCCCCGAGGCGTTTCTCCCTCCCTCCCTGCCACCCCACCACCCCCGCGAAGCAGGAACGTATGGAAACAAGCCTTGATCTTAACGTCGCAAAGTACGCGGCTCTCTGTCAGCTCTCTGGATTCTTGCCCTCTTGTGTAAGTAGTTAAATAGATTCCTCCCTCATAATTATTTTTGATGCCATTCCTTTTCCTGCCTCTTTAGCTTCTTCCTCTCCGCGCACCGGTGGCTCGCCCCGCTGCGAAGAGATTCATCTTTGTGAGCGTTGGGAACAGTCACGCGGAGTTTCGATTGAAGTTCTAATTTCACCTGCGCTACACTCTCCGTATTGTGTTCCCCGCATCGGCACAGAGTTCTCTCCCAGTTCCAGATTCCAGATCTCTGGTTTTCCTCATATTCTCATGCACAGTACACCGTTAAAAATTTCCCTGTTTATGGTTATTCAGGGTTAATTGGAAAATGTTGGAAATTGTATCCTATGTAAAATTTCGAAGTGAAAACACATGAAGGAATACTTCATTTTGTACACCTCTAAAAATCAAGGGGGTGAAATTCGGTACCGGAGCCTTTATAGCGCCCAAAAACCCCGCGTGATATAAATGCGAAAAGAACTTAGCACACTGAAAAAAATTCCGGCCGTGGAAGCCATACTTACGGGCTGTATGGCAAAACCGCCTGCGCCCCGGAACGAAGGCCGAAAGTTCCGGGCGTAGTAGCCGGAGCAGTCGAAGCTACGGCTCCAGCGCCCAGAACTTACGGCCCCTGGGCCCGGAACGGACGGGATGTCTATATGTAGCCCGTAACCTTTTTTTCTTCAGTGCATAGGCAAGAACTTAGTCAAACGACGACGGGCCGTAACAATTATAATAATAATTCACTCAGGAGCATTTGAGTTCATAGATTGGCTGCCGCATTTAGAACCCTAACTTTATTCGTGGAGGTATTGGTGATGGCCCTACGGATTTTCGGATTTTTACACCTGTGGTCTAGAATAAACTGAAGGATGACTTATCCTGGCTCAAATAAATGGTTCTAACACATCAAATTTCACTGCCAATCCTCAAAGTCCACTTCAAACCAAGATGGCAAACAATGTTCATAAATGAGCGTTCTTTAGCAAAAATGGGTAAATTTATGCAAAAACTACGTCAAACGACGAGGTTGTAACAATTGTAATAATAAATTGCTCTGGCTCATTTGAATGCATAGACTGGCTGCCCTTCAGCCTTCGATTCTCGGAGTTTCACACCTGCATCACAGAATAAACTAAAGAATGACTCATCTTGGCTCAAATATATAGCAATGCAAATAAGACTCGTATCTGTGCAGTAGATCAATGCAAGCACACAATGATGATGGTGAAGAATTCAAGAGTGCAAATAACTGTCAATTAGCCGGGGCGAATGGCAAATACAGAGCCTCGGACTCGTATTAAGGGATCGGCATGAAATGAGTCGTGTGGAAGACCAGTAGCTGAAACGGAGTCGCCACTCGGGGGCTCTGTTATTAATTCCGATTCGGCCCCAATCAGAATCCGGATAAAAATGTTGCGTCGATTTATTCGCCCCGATCCGAGCGTAATGCCAGTGTTCCGGGGGTCCTCGAGGGATTTTTGCGATTCAGCGCCGATTTCAGTGTGTAATTTGGATCATTGCCGCTCGGAGATTTATATCTCCGATGTGAATGCAACCGCTACCGCGCACCACATTCCCTGTGCGTCTGTGTTTAAGTCGTTAAATGATTCCATTCCATTCCGCATTGTTTTTCGCGGCCCTGCGGGCTGTGTCCTTCCAGCGTTTTTCCGCGATGATTCATCCTGGATTTTACCTGAAAACGCAGCCTCGTCCACGATATGGGAGATTCCGCGACGGGCTGACGCCGAAAATTGATTGTTTCGTTGCGAACTGGGTTGAGTGTGCAAAATAAGCACTGGAAAAAAAGAACACATTGGATCTAGAGTCCAGACATTTAAAAACATTGACAAGAAAAAGTACTCTTCATTCAATCAGAATCTAGCTTAAATCAAGAACCAAGCCTCTTAATTTGAGCGGATTTCGTTTTGATTCAAGCAAAAATCCGATTAAATCAAGAGTATTGTATCTTGTCAATGTTTTCGAGAGTCTGGACTCTAAATCCAATGTGTTTTTTTTCCAGTGAGTGCTTTGATTACATAGTTAAAAATTTCCCTGTCTATAGTTCCTTTGAGTTAGTATTTTTATTTTCGGTCAGATCAACCGAAAGAACTCGGTGTTCGACTAAATTTTTAGTTAAATCGACGTGGACTACTTGGAGACAACTGGGGATGTAAAAAGTGTCCTGCTGAACGATGTGCTCTTGCCTCCCTTAATTTCATTCACAGAATGCGACTTGCAAGTGGGGACCGCATTAGACCATCACCACACCAATGCAATCCAGATTCGATCCTGGCGGCTCGCGTCTGTTTTTTTAAGGAGGTTGCAATTTTTCAACCCTTAGATTTGGTAAACGTAACTCAAAGAAAAAGTAACCAACAAATATTAACCGCTCGTTCAGGTTACTTAGTGTTCTACTTACTATACAAAAACAAAATGTCGGTTAATTTTAAGGCTTGGATATTATTAGTTTGTCCTAGTGTAGTGTGGAGTGTTCGGTTTAAAAATGATATACGCCAGGCGTGACATAAGTCAGACTTAGGCTCTGTGATCAGCTGATTCTGCTAATTTTTCGAGTAATGTCCGCAGGATTTACAGGTGGTAGTAGTCAGAGTAATTAAAACCCCATTTTAAGGGTCAGAAGTAGAACAATTTGGAAAGAATCGACTAGCGCATTGGATCACCACCAATGGGATCTACACTCAATCCTGGCAACTGCATGCGTACTATTCTCTATACTATTCTCGAAGTTGCAAAGTTTTAACCCAAAGATTTGGTCCCTTCAATCCGGAGATTTGATCAATTTGACTCAGGGACAACTAACACACAAAAAGTAACCAAGAGTTTGCGTTACCTCGTGTTTTACACACACATTAACACGCTATTTTGGTTACTTTTTCTTACTGTGTAGATGGACGGTCACACAGTGTGAATCAGAGCCGAGATTATCTCCCGTAAAACGAAGAATATCGCCAATTTAGTTCCTCACCTCCAGAGCTAAAAACCGCCGCATGAAAATAGCCTATCTACAACTCAAAACGAACATCGGTAACGATGCACCCTTACGAAATTCCGGGCTTCCGCCTCGTCGTAGATAGGCTTTTTTCCGGTGCACTATTTTGGTTACTTTTTCTTACTGTGCAGATGGACGGTCACACAGTGTGAATCAGAGCCGAGATCATTTCCCGCAAAACGAAGAATATAGCCAATTTAGTTCCTCACCTCCAGAGCTAAAAACCGCCGCATGAAAGTAGCCTATCTACAACTCGAAACGAACATCGGTAACGATGCACCCTTACGGAATTCCGGGCTTACGCTTCGTCGCAGATAGGCTTCTTTCCGGTGCCGGGGCCGCGCCCGCAAGTGGCCAGTCCACCGGAGGCCCCCGTTTATCGAACGCATAAAATACCGTTTAATGATGCTGTAATTGAATAGTTAAGCATGTTGTGGATATAATCTCGGGGGTTAATGTTATCACGATGCGGCATGCGGCCGTCGACGCTTCCTATCATCGTCACTCCTCCTACAAAAAGACGTAACCCCATCTCAGCGTGAGCCTTGAAAAGCATGACGTCGTACGGCCGAGAGGGGTCAACTCGAAATGGGGTTACGGCCTTACGCTAGGGGCCGCGTCCGCGTCGTAGGATGTAATTGAACGCGAAACGAGACCGCCGCGCCGCTAACTCATTTAACCGACCGCGACTTAGCGATTATAAATGGAAATGATAGAATATTCACCACTGGACAGGGAGATGCCTGTGTCTCGACGGTCACTCAGTTCTGTTGCGGATGGTCGTAAATGTACCGAGTGACCGTCTACTCGGTGTTAGGATCGCGTTAATGCGGCCACCGGGAGTACTTGCTCTCTGAAGGCAGCTTGAACATGATTACCTAACGGGGAACCTTATTTTTTCTCTCAATTTTACGTGACTCTCTGTAATGGTGCATGGGCCGATACTAAAAATTTTAGGGAACAATTCTATGCCGGAGTTTGTATGGCGCCCAAAAATTCCGGGTGGTATATGTGAGCGGAGCGGAATCTATGCTCCTTACGGAGTGATTTGCACTATTACGGAGCAAAATCTACCCTTTTTGCGAGGTATCATAAGTTTTTATAGTATAGATTTACTCATTTTTACTCATTTATGCTCATTTATGAACATTTTTGGCCATCTTGGTATGAATTGAAATGTAAGGATTGCCAGCGGAATTTTGTGTGTTAGAAGGCTGACTGCTCTTTTGGGCCCTGAGCCCACCATAAAACAGTAAGAAATACGGAAAAATGCGGAAATAATGCTAAAAGAAAAACAAAAACAACGGCGGTACGTTTAGTTTTTAGCCTTATTTCCGCGTTTTCCCTTGTTTTTTACTGTTCACTTGTTTCGGGCTGTTCTTTTACGAGCTCTCTATAGAGCTGTCAGTGGTATAGATTTTTCGGATTGCACATGGAAAAGAGATTTACAATCATTGTGAATGGAGATGATGAGACAATGAGAGCAGGCAAGATCCTCTACATTGGGGTCTCTGCACTTCACCCTCGCCTGGCGATATTCTTCTTGTTGGCTGATGAGCAAGATGTTGGCAAAAAGCAATCAAGCCTATTTTTGGTTAAACTGATTAGCAAACGTCTTAACACGTTCCTCAACAGCCCACAAGAAGGTAAGATGAGATGGCGTTGCTGCTCATGTTCAGTTCCAATTAATATTACGAGCTTTCGTCATGAATACTATAAAAAGGTCCTCATTGTCTCAGATTTTGCCACATGGCTGAATGTTGAATTTCAAGCCAAGTTTTACTCGAGAATTGGCACCACTTTTGACGAGCACAATGTGTAACAACACTGGCATAATGCGATTAATTAGCGAAGCAGGTACTTGACGAAACGAAGGCATCACGTTGCGTCCGTCGTGTGAAAGCTGATTTCTCAACCCTGTTTGTTTCAAGCTTGAGTTGCCAAGTTTATGAAAACTTTTCTACGAAAATTAAACAAAACTGTCACATGACAGTTCAAAAACCTCACGCCAAATTTGGTGTTGATAGACAAGGGGAATTCTTAGTCAATTTTTGCAACGCAAGGCAAAGTTTTTATCAGGAACTCAATTAATGAATTAATGAGATAAAAGAGCCGGTGCATTTTTAGTGCTAATTTTTGGGTCCTTTTTTTCTGCAAACTTTCAATTAGATTAACATGATTCCCGCTATGCAATGAAATATGATATTAAAAAATTTCTCGAAATTCACTTATGATTATTGATAAAACATTGAATCTCAACTTTAGGCTTTCTTTACATGGCCAACATTAGAGTTTTAACGACGTTCTGACTTAGAATTTTCAAAGTGAGCCAACGAGAGACCTTTTAAAGAGCTCCCATCTTCACCGTCTGAAAAAGGTCGCAATCAACATGATATTCTGATGGACCAAGAATATTGTTGTGAGTAATACGCAAGAGTGACTATTCACTCAATCATATTTACACTATGCCTGGTCACACCATCTATATTTCCGTCATTTTATAAAATAAGTATGGTGCTACGATCAGCCAGTCTCCTTCGTCAATACTCAATGACCCATTTTATTAACTGCATTTTGCATTTAGGAATTACAATTTCATGCTCATGGTAAAAACATCATATTATTCGCAATAAGTTTATCTGCGCAGGTGGGTGCTTTCATGGATGAGCCTGAGATTATAGTTCCTAATTGCAAAATGTATTCCATGTATTGTGCCCATGTATGATATCATGTCCGGATTATAATCACACAATTATTGAAAGTTTGAAAGTTCAAAGCTTCAATGGACATGAAGTTTAAACGAGACTTAGAAAAAAAATATTTTCATGAGAAATCTGGCGATGCTGGGTAAACGATACGCTGAAGTTCGGGGCTCGTCGACGGTGGGTGAGTGTTGAGTGGCGAGCGGTGACTGGTGGAAACGTGGCGGCACTCGAGAAGCCGGCGGCACGTGACCTTACTTCGTTACCTTGTTTCCAGTTGTTTTGTTTGCCCCGCTTTCCTTCTTCCTTTTTTTCCCGCCATATTATAATCCGGAAAATCCATTATGCTCTCCATCGTTCCCCCCAGATGCAACTAGCCCGGATTGTTTTACAAATGTAAAAAACTTCACCCCTCGGCCGCCCTGGCACGCGCGCTCTCGTCAACTCCTCCGAGTCAGCGGTGTGCAAGTTAATGGACCCGATTTCGGATCATGTCGTCATCTCTCAGGAGGGATTGTTTCAGTCAAGGTTTGGCGTATGGGTAGGTCTTTCTTTTCGTCGCTGAGGCTGCAATGATGATATCTGTAATATTCTTTTTGACCGCTTTTTTAAACAGTTATTCGACGCATTCGAGAGCAGGGCAGGGTTGTTATGCTATACACTGAAAAAAAATTCTCGAAGTTTTTACCAAGGTCCGTTGGTACCTTTACCATCTCACTTTTTTACCAATCATTGAAAATTTTACCAAGACAGACTAGTAAGCTTACCGAAAAACCGGTATTTTTACTGTTTTTTCAGGTAAAAACACCACTTTTATTGGTAATTAATTCCCGGTAACTTTGCCATTTTATCTCGGTAATTCTACCACAGTCGATAAAAAATATTGGCGTTTTTACCGGGGTCCAGTAAAATTACCGAGAAAGTCAATAATTTTACCAATTCCATAAATGGTAATTTTACCAAGAAAAAACTGGGATCAAATAGAACCCTGAATTCTTGGTAATTTTACCCTTTTCTTAGTTAATTCACCGAGATTTTTTTTCAGTGTAGTACTGTATCCCTCTTTGGAGAAATATAAAAACAGAGCACATGCAATGGTGCATAAATGCAATAGCTCTGAGCCCACATACGTATAGGGAAACTGATAGGAAAATCGATAATGGGATTAAATCTGTGGTGGCGCAGAAAAAAGCACATGTTACGTCGTGCTGCTGAAATCTAGTCCTGAAATCAGCATTTCTTTCTTTCAGCGTCATGGAAAATTTTATATTTAACATCTAGCAGCTCTAAAAGCTGGTATAAATCTGGAATGTATGTCATGAAAAAACTAGTTTTGAAAGTTTAAGAGGGAAATCCTATCATTGATTGTGAATTCCGCTCACGTTATAAGTGGATCTACCCATAATGAACACCTGATAACGGAAAAATTATTCCACCCGTGAGATTCCGTTATTACCAATATACTTCGAGTCCCTGAATTATTAAGGTGAAAAGAATGAACTCTGGAGTTCAAGTTTTCAGTAAGTAGACCCTGAGGTAAGTACTAATATCTGAATAAAACTAATACTCAATATTTTTTAAAATGTCATGTATCTCCTACATCCGAGATGTTCCTTAATAGTTTAAAAAAACAATCACTATGAACATGAATCCACGTCCAATGTTAATTGCTGTGATCGGAAGGCAAACATACGACTATGACCCGCAGAGGAAAACGAGAAAGTAAAAATTGAAAAAACCTATACTCACACCTCAGGGGCACCCTAAAATAAACAGAGAGGATTAAAAATTATCCTCCATTTACTCCCGAGAAAGCTCATGCGTAACGAAACAAAGAAAATCCGAGTCACCTGATTTCCAATCACTAAATTCAGTTAAACCTAGAACACGTGGCCTACCATGCGCCGGGGGGCTAATGAGGGAGCAGGGATGAAGAACATAACACGGTTAATGGGAAGACCTAACATGTCCGATATCTGATAGTCCTTGGAAGTAAAGAAGTCTTATGGACTTCAGGGCACATTTAAAAACGGACACGAGGTTTTATTACAAGAATCTACATTGAAGCGGCAAAGAAACGGAGACGTATCGATTTCGAAAATAGGTACGGCCTCGAAAATCCGTCATTTTTTAGACGAAAATCCCGGTGACTTGCGCGCATTATTCAAACGGCTGATAATTGGGAAAAATCTGGAGGTAAGAAGCCAGGCCGCCTCAGGTGGACGTGCACTCCTCCCATCGACGATAAAAAAGAGGTACGAGTTAGGTTTGAAACCGAGAGGCGTTTGGTTTTCCATCGAGCGTATTTGTTGATTCGGTTGATTGATTGAGGAAACGGGCCTTGCTACTTACTTACGCGCTTTAAGACGTTGCCGCTTCGGAGCCCGAAAAAAGATAACCTTCACCTGTCCCTTCCGAATGAGGGGGGTCCAGGAGTCTACCACTGAAAAATTTTTTGAAAAAAGACCGTTTCTCTTGCTTTTATGGGGGCTTGAGCCCCCAAACCCTCTTCCCTACGCTGCCGTACAACGCAAAAACGCCGTAAACGCCATTTTAAATTTTTTGGGAATAACGTATCATAGCAGAAAAACTTGTGTACCTTGGAACAATATTTTTACAGAATTATTTCGCAAATACTGTCAAGAACATAACTTGAAAATTTGAGGTGGATAGGTAAAACAGTTTTTATGTTATAAAGTGTTAAGTTCCAAAACACGAGGGAAAATCTTGATGATTTACGGCGTTCTTGCTTAGCACGGCAGTGCGTGTCTATTGGGGTAGATAATTACCAAAAAACTTTCAAATAATTTTAAGCATAAAGTTTGAAAATGTGTTTGTGAGGTTTTACTCAAAGTGTTAAGTTACTTCCAATTTTTGGAGCACAAGATTTTTTGAAAAAAAAAAGAAATTTACGGTTTCTCTTTGCATATAGATAAGCTAAACAAGTCATGACTTGCGTTTGTCCTGGATATAGCGGAGGGATCAACTGAATACTGAGACTTTCATCAGTAAATTTTTGAATAAAACTAAATTTTAAAAAAAAATGTCCCTGTCGTGGACACTATAGTAAGGGGACAGTTTTTCTTGTGCCTATGGTCTAATGAGGTCAAAACACAACAGACCAACCGAGTCAATTTCTGAGTATGCGACTATTTTAACACTGATGCGCTAAAAGTGCCTAATCGTCGAAATGAAGGCGGAAAACGACTAAAGCCTAGGACGTGGTACACCACGTACAACAGGATTCCACCCACCCTCATTCATAGGGGTGTTGGTGTTCGAATGGACACCACTTCTAGATTAGCATACTGGCCTTAAGTAATCAGAGAATTTCAAAATCACGTACTCATGAGATAATCAAATAAAAATATGTACTAGGTTCACTCGCAACCTCTGTTGGCCTTTTGAATTTCGATTTTTTTACCCAATTAGATGAAAATAAAACCCATTCAAATAATTTTCATCTCTAAAACCCGTTTTCCTGTTGACGATCAGACGTTGCTGACCTGAACTGATCAAAGGACTCAAAGTAATGTAGTCAAAAGACCATCAAATGAAAGGGCATCACATTATCAAAACAAAAAAAGAAAACAATAAAAATCCAATGCGAGGCAACGTTGGAGCTGAACCCGTTTCACAAGTTAATTACCGGGGGGCGTATCAGCACGAGTGGCTAGAAGAGGCCAGAGGAGGCCAAAAGTGGCCAGAAGTGACTCCGTTGCCCCCGGATCATAGCCCAGTTGACTAATTGACTACCGAGTTGATTAGTTGATGAGTTGATCAGGTGATCGGGTGATTGATTTAACAACTCCGCAACGCGGCCGGCAGCCATTCCTGGTTGTAGTCGACCCCGGCTCCATGCTCCTCCTCCTCGGCTGCATCTGACACCGATGACATCAATCAGTCGTAATCAGTCAGATCAGGAGCCTGCATCACCTTTACTCATTATCCTGGCCTAGCACGCTCCATATCTCTGACCAAACTTTCCGCTTACATTAATTCTCTCACGTCCAGGGGCGCCGCGCGCCGCCAGGAAAAAGAGGAAGAGCGAGGCAATTTTCGTCGGGAGCCACCCCCCCCCCCTCCATTATATAAAAAGCCCATGGCGCATGTCATGTTCCTATGATTGTTCTTGTCGCAAATAGCAGTAAACCACTTTGCTGATTGTGCAAATCTGATAAAGAAGATCGACGGTGAAACTCCCAGACCACTAATCGTGTTTGCAGTTTTTCAATATATTCGCTCCCATTTCATTATATTATCCCATTTTATTTTTTTAAGGAGAACATATCAACTATAGTCATTGACCTTTTCATCACAGATTTCTCACGCACAGGAGTAAAATAAAGAATATTTTTAAGACGTGACGAAGAATAATTTTGCATTTGAAAGTAAAAGTATGACAGGAAGTCTGCTATGTTGCTAACCAAAAAACGTGATTTGGGAGTTTCATCGTCCTTATGTATTTCTTCTCACGGATTATCTTCTCGTTTTTATTATTAGACTACCCATTTCTCAGTTCCTTCATTGGCTTCAGCATGCGCTTTTATCTCGAAGCAGATGATAAGTTGATAGAAGTTGAAGCAAACAATGAATCGATGCTCGGTGCTCGGTTCGCTCATGCACACAGATAAGCTAAATTGGCTAAATCAAACATAACCCCTTCATTGTGTTTGATATGAAATTTCATCGATTGCAATTCAGATTTTGCAATATCAAATTTGCTGATCGCCTCCAGCGAATCCAGCGGAACCTCACGATCCTTCATGAAGAGACCAGCACACTAAAAGGAAGGACAGCTGGGAATACCACTTAAAATGAGGAGAGAGTGCGATACAGATAAAAAAATTCGTCATAATATTAATTTTCACCCGCACAAAAACAGATAACGAGTCTCATGAAACTATCGGCCGAACGGTCGTTTTTCCGCCCTCGTGAGCCTCTACAATCACGAAGTGCACATAATCCGCACAAAAACTCGCTTAAAGTAACAAGTGAGGGATCGCGATTCACGTGAATCGATCGGCCGAGCGGTCGTTTCTGCGCCCCTGAAATACACATAATCCACACAAAAACTCACTTAAAACACACAAGTGAGGGATCGCGATTCACATGATTCGATCGGCCGAACGGTCGTTCCTGCGCTCCCCGGAACCTCCAGAATCACGAAATGCATATCATCCACACAAAATCTCGCTTAAATCACACAAGTGAGGGATCGCGATTCACAAGATTCGATCGACCGAATGGTCGTTTCTGCGCCCCTAGGAGCCCCCAGAATCACGAAATACACATCATCCACACAAAAACTCGCTTAAAACACACAAGTGAGGGACATGATTTGATCAGCCGAACGGTCGTTCCTGCGTCCCCAAAAGCCTCCAGAATCACGAAATGCACATCATCCACACAAAAACTCGCTTAAAACACACAAGTGAGGGATCGCGATTCACATGATTCGATCGGCCGAACGGTCGTTTCTGCGCCCCTAGGAGCCTCCAGAATCACGAAATGCACATTATCCACACAAAAACTCGCTTAAAACACACAAGTGAGGGATCGCGAGTGACGTGAAACGACCGGCCAAACGGTCGTATTTCCACCCTTCGGAGCCTCTAGAATCACGAAATGCACATCATCCACACAAAAACTCGCTTAAACCACACAAGTGAGTGATCGCGATGCACATGATTCGATTGGACGAACGGTCCATTCTGCGCCCCTAGGAGCCTCCAGAATTAGGAAATGCCCATCAACCACACAAAAACTCGCTTAAAACACACAAGTAAGGTATCGCGATTCATATGATTCCTCACTTGATTCGGCCAAACGGTCGTTCCTGCGCCCTTAGGAGCCTCCAGAATCAGAAAATGCACATCATCCACACAAAAACTCGCTTAAACCACACAAAAGAGTGATCGCGCGATGCACATGATTCGATTGTATTGCACATAATGTACATCCTCCGCAGAACGTCTCGGCTAAAAGTCGCAAGTGTGTGATCCCGATTCACGTGACTTTAATTGAAAGTAAGGTACATTGTCCGTAGATGAAGTTGCATATGGTTACCTTGCAGTGATCAATGTTGGGTCGAATGATTTTTTTTGCACTCCTGGGATCCTCGGCGAAAAAATCGACCAAGTGGGTCTCAACTACATAAAATTGGTATCTTTTATTTTTTTGTTGGGCAGAACAGTGATGAGTGCTATCGTTTGCATGCTATCGTGGTAACATTTTGGATAGACAACAAACATATTTTTAGGTTAAAATTTACAAAAGAGAATGCCATTTTATTCAAAAGCACTGCTCTGATTCGCTCCGTTGTGAAGTAATGCTCTTCACGCGTGTTTCGTCTGGAAGAACGTTTTTACGCACAAACGGCTCTCTCTTTGTTTCCCTTTCGCACAAATTAGACGAATTTTGCGGTTTTCGGTGTTTCATTGATTTCATGTCAAGGAGATTAGACGAATTCTGAAATAAACCCGATTTCGGAAATTGAAGAATTACGGCTCTCTTCGCTCTCTCGTAAAATTAGACCATGGGCGCATGCACCTTCTTGAAAGTTTCTTTTGATCATGGTAATTAAAATAAATTAAACATATAATGTTTTAAACTACATGGAGATGAGAAATAATAAAAATCTTACAAGAAACAAAACAAACGTTTCGACCGTTCGACCGTATCGACTCTGTAGCTCGATTTTTTTTAAAATCAATCACCATGTTCTTTGCCGCTTAGCCAGCTAAAGTTGACATTAAAATGTGTTTCTTTTGATTTTGGATAAATTTTCCTTCATAGCCGCAACTAGCGAGCTTTCCAACGCTTTCTTCTCTAAACAGCTGGCTGATTATTGAAATTGGTAGACAAAGCAATAGGCAAAGCAGACAGAAAGGATATAGAGGGATCCTATTGGTGGAAGCGGGTAGTTGCGATGGACAAAGGACGTATGTAATAGACTAACGAACGACAGCCCACGAGAGACCCGATAGTTAGTCCATCATTTACCCCCTTAGTCTATAAGAACCACCCGTTTCAACCGATAGGATCGCTCTATACTCCTTATGTCTTCAACTAGCAAGGACAGCCCTTGATGAGGGATGGTTGTCTTTGCCAAATGCAGTCCAAATGGAGTCCAAATCCCGTGTCCCTCTGCGGCTGGTTAGGTGGGTGGTGGGCGATGGGCCGCGGGGGAGTTCATGCGGAAGCACTTGATGAAGCGTGCATCTGTACTTGACTCACGGCGGGCAAGTGAGACGAAACAACACAGAGGAGGAACAATAACAAAGATTCACCCGCGTCGCGTTGTGTCGCCGGCCGGGGCGCGGGGCCGCCCGCAAATGATTCGAAAACAGGGGCACGCGCCGTCGCCGCCGCAGAGTGAAAGGTGTTTGCCCGCTCCAAAAGAGTTGAGGCTTCCATCCGAGGGGAGATGATGACAAAATACTCGAAAATGAGAACCGCCCGACGCGGTTTGATGACAACTCTCGAAACTCGCCAAAACACGCGCGGGAAGGGTTGCGAGGTTGGGCTTGAAAAATAAACGTTTTTAGTTTGACCAATATTAGTAACTTTTTTGAGTTATCGAAAAGTTTCTTGGGGGGCTCTAGGAAAGGGGAGCCGAGGAGAGCGTGACGCCATTTTGTTTTTACTTGTTAAATGATAGGCACCTACGACACAAAAGCGTTATAAGGGGGGGGGGGGNGGGGGGGGGGGTGTCAAAAATGCCGTAAGTGCGTTACGTAATTTAGAGTCTCCCTTGGCATGGCGTTATTTCACTTTCCAGAAACTTAGTTGAGGAGAGTTCGGCTGCCCGTGGGCTGATTATTGAAATTGACAAAGCTATAGACAAAGAAGACCTAGGGGACGTGGAGCGATCCTGTTGGTTGAGACGGGACTTGGGGGGAAAATAATGGACTAACCACAGGGTATCCCGCTATTTACCGTCAGTTAGTCCATTACTCACCTTATCTGTCCATTGGAACCATCCAACAGGATCGCTCCACTTTTAGTTTGTCCTCTTCGTCCATAGCTTTGTCTATCGATTTCAATGATCAATAATCCGCTGTCACCAAAGTCTCCACAACTAAGTTTCTCGAAAAAAGCGATGCTTTATCAAACAATTTTTCGATGTCTGGAAAAAGTTACAAATATTGGTCAAACAGTATAAAAAGTCATAAAGTTACTTTACTCTCGCTTTGCGAAATATTTTTGAGAGATCGCTAGACTCCCTCATTAATTTTCCATGGGTTGTGTGCCAATAATATGTTTTTAGTGAGTTCCTCTCTCATTTTAAAAATTAACCATATTCTAACCTCAGGAGGACGTTTGGAGTGTAAGGTTTATAGCATGCAGTCCAAGACAAAACTTTCCACTCGGTTTAAAATGTCTCGAATCAAAACTTCAATTTCATATAAGTTTTTCGATTTACCCTAGAACTATCTGTCCCTCTTAAAAGTAGCCGGTATTCTTAAACGAATATCGAGTGGATGGAAACGTTTACAAAAGCTCCTATTAGTATAGGGAAATCAAAGACGAGTGTGTCGTTTTTGAACAAGACACGATAGCTAGATCTCGTTCGTTCAACGCCGTCCAAATGCAAATCGAGGTAGGAATACTGTATCGTCCTCATTAAGATGCTAATCGCGGGTTCAGGCTCATGCATATCGTTTCAACCAAGCCTATCCGATAAATCAGGTTAAAATCAACACTCGGCAACGAGGCCCGGGGAGAGAACACCAGAGGACGAGAGGGGCACGGAGGGAACGGGAGGCGGGAGAGAGGGGTGTGGATTAATTTCGGGGTTGCTAGGCGGTGTTAGGGGAGTGATGGAGGGAATAATGACATATTAACCGGGCGAACGCACCGGCCGCAAATAAGGGTGCTTTGATCTCCCGAGTTGCTGTCCAGAACCAGAATTCAATTTGAATTATTTTCATTAAAAAACAGGAAAAAAGGTACGCGGGCCGCGGGGGAGGCGGGCGGGGGGGGGGGNGGGGGGGGGAGCCGTTCCGATGTGGAGAGTAATTGAACTCCGGCGCGGGGAGGAGGGTGGGGGTTCCTGTAATTCTGTCAAGTGCAATTGATCCCGGACGACACTGCCCGTGCCCGTAATCCTCCTCGGCTAAAAGCTATTGAAACAGTTTACCGATGATTTTAATTACGTGTCGAGGGAATTTTTCGTGCGGTTATATGCAGATCCGCCGCCTCGGTCTTTGATCTGGCCCGTAATCTGTTGCGATGCTGCGGTCTCCGCTCCTGCTTCATCCAGACTGGGGTAATCTGAAAGAAACTCAGACGCTGGATATGGCGGGGAAGGGGAAGTTGAGCGTCGAAGGAGCTAATTTGGACGCTTTTATGCTAAATGGAACTATGTGCAAGTGGAAAAATGGGGTGTGCGCGTTAGTTGAGGGTCATAAGAATGAATGGAGATTTTTAAAGCGCCGGTATAATGGTATAATGATGGTCATAGCCGGAAGATAGGGGTAGAAAAAAATACGATGATTATTGAAAATCGTACGAAAATCGACAATGGACCACTAGACAAGGTGCGAATTTAAGCATTTTGATACATGTTTCTTCATCAGAATTTCACGCAGAGCACAATTCGCGCAACGGAAACTAATGAAACAAACTCCAAACTAAGATATTAACGTTTTTATTACACATCGGTTACGAGGAATTTGAACTGCCCGCTGACAAGAAACTCAAAGCTCTACGTAAGTCAAATCGCGCGCTACAACGGTTTCAGCAATCTTCTCGATCGAGCAATGTTCATTTCCCACCATGTGTTGTTCAAACTATATGCAATTTAGTATAGCTGAGCCAAAGCGTCAAGATTGAGATTGCCAGATTTTTATATTGCACAGACTGTCATGATAAACGTTTAGCGCGCGATGTGAATCACGTATAGAGCATTGAGTTTTCATGAGCGGGTGGTTTGAATTCACGCATTAAGAATCATCAAATATCTTCGTAAGGAGTTGATTTCGGTAATTTTCGTTGTGCGCATCGTGTTCTACGTGAAATTTTGGTTATGCAGCATTTATCAGAATGCTGTAATTCGTACCTTGTCTAGTGGTCCATTTCGCCCTATTTTGTCCTGCCTAAGCACTGAAAGGGTGTTTCCTCCAATGTTCATTTTGGAACTTTTAGCTTTCTTCGGTAAGACAACATACCTTCTGGGCAACCAGTCCGATTGATTGGGCTAAAAAAAAGACCCCTGCACTCTGACTTTAACTGACATTGATTGTCGGAAAGATAAAACAAGACATAGCCATATCTGCGCCGTGTAAGAAATCTATTTCCGATTCTCGTCGAGCCAACATAAATTTCAACAATCAGGCTGCTGCCGAAGTGCCGGGCCTATCCAACGCTTTCTTCTCTAAGCAGCTGGCTGATTATTGAAATTGGTAGACAAAGCAATAGACAAAGAGGACAAAAAGGATATGGAGGGATCCTATTGGTGGAAGCTGGTAGTTGCGATGGACAACGGACCCTGGTCGGAAATGGTGTTGATCGCGGTGGGTCCGGTACTGAGATATTACCAACGAATAAAGCGCGCACTGTAGTGAACGCGCAGTGCGTGAAGTATTCCTTCAGTCTTGTAGGCACTAATATGCGACCAGCAACCGCACCGTGTTTGGCGCAATGCCTAAAGTATTTCTTCAGCCTTGTAGGCGCTGGTATGCGTTTCGCGCCGACTGGCGACCGAATTGTGTTTCAAGCAGAGCGTGAAGTGTGCCTGCGAGCTGATGGTTGAAATTGGTAGGCAAAGCGATTAAAAAAGAAGACAAAAAGGATATGGAGGGATCCTATTAATGGAAGCGGGTGGTTGCGATGGACAAAGGACGTACGTAATAGACTAACAAACGGCAACCCACGAGAGACCCGATAGTTAGTCCATCATTTACCCCCTTAGTCTATAGGAACCACCCGTTTCAACCAATAGTGATCGCTCTATACTCCTTATGCCTTCTTTGTCTACATGGAGAAAAAAACCTCGTGCATGGGACCCGCGGTTTAGGTCATATGGATCTTTGAAGTTTTGAGATTGAGCATCTGAACATTTAAGGTCTAGCTGTCGACGTTCGGATCACACATCTGAAACTTCAGTTCTTGCATCTGAAGTATACTTCAGATGTGAGAACCGAAGTTTTTCGGATGTAAGAACCGAGGTACTTGAAATGTAAAAATTAAAGTTTCAGATGTGTGATCCAAACCTCAGCAGCTGGATCTTAAAAGTTCGGATGCTCAATCCGAAAACTTCAGAGATCCATATGACCTAAAATTTGGGTCCCAAGCACGAAGTTTTTTTCTCCGTGTAGAGCTTTGTCTGTAAATTTCAATGATCGGCCCTCGGGTGAGTGCCGCCAAGACAAGAAATGCAAACTGAGAAAAAATAGAAAGACGACAGGAAAGGAAGCTGAGAAGTATAATAATTAGCGCGGGGACTCGAGCGAGGAGCAGCGATTAACGCTCGGGACGGAAGGGACGGAGGGCGCTAAGCCACTCGTCGGTGGGTTTGGAAGTCAACATAACTGCGTTAGCGCCACCGCCGGAGCCGCGATGCGCAGCGTAGCGTGGCCGAGGCGAGGCGAGGCGCGCGCGACCGACTTCAAAACAGACGTTATCAGAACAGCTGATCTCGGATCCCTCCCCGCGTGACATCTCTATTTCACGCCCAATTTATCAACCACTCATCCGCCCCTAAACACTTCGAGGGGGGTCCGTCCTCCCCGTCTGCCCGATTTGTTTGAATCGAGGCCTCGCTGGCTCCTACACTGTTTTACCGATCCGCCGATCTCGCCGAGAGGAGAGCGAGAATCCTTGTTTAAAGTTTCGAATTTTAAAACGAAGCGTTGGAACGTTTCTCATGTTCGGATTGCCATTCCGGTTTAGGCGGTTTTGAAATTATATTTTTGAAAAAAATAAAAAGTTGACTGAAAAATGATGGTGTATTCATTTATTTAGGCACTCGAAGTATTTGATATTCCTACGTGTAAGGCAGCGAAGGATACGGATACATTTGAAGTTCAATGCCAGCGTGAGAGTAAAATAAATTGATGTCATTCTACACAAAAAAAATGACTGTTTTTGCTAAATTCTAAACATCAAATCTTTTATACTTTTTTTTTTTTTGTTTTGTTTACTTCGTATAGTATTCATACCATACGCAAGGAAACAGAAGTTGAAACCTGCAGTTGACTTTTGGAACAGGATATTTAAAAAACCTTTTTTTTTTTTTTAATATTGCAGGTAAACTTAATCGAAGCTCCGGTGCATAACGTTTGCGCACAATTTTTTTACCGATAACGTTTGCGCACACTTTTCACGAATATCATTTGCGCACACTTTTTACCGATAACGTTTGCGCACACTGCACTATTTGGCAACGCTTCAATGATGCGTCAGTAGTATCGCTTCGTGATAAGACAATTGAACGGACGGATAATTTATAAGCGGACGAGGGGAAATTTTCATTTAAATAAATTCCAATAAGCAATCAATAAGTAAATGAATAAATAAGTTAATAAGAAGAAAATAGAAAATGAAGAAAGTTACGAAAATAAGGTATATGGTTACTCACAGATTTTTCGCTGTTACTTCAGCTAAAAATGCTGTCGCTGTCTTCACCGGAATCATCGTCAGTGCAAGGACGGGTTTTAGGGCTGTTTTTGAATCCATTTCTGAAAATGGTGCTGATGAAACTTTCTCTTCAAATGCAACCTGCCCTAAAAACAGCCCTAAAACCCGTCCTTGCACTGACGATGATTCCGGTGAAGACAGCGACAGCATTTTTAGCTGAAGTAACAGCGAAAAATCTGTGAGTAACCATATACCTTATTTTCGTAACTTTCTTCATTTTCTATTTTCTTCTTATTAACTTATTTATTCATTTACTTATTGATTGCTTATTGGAATTTATTTAAATGAAAATTTCCCCTCGTCCGTTTATAAATTATCCGTCCGTTCAATTGTCTTATCACGAAGCGATACTACTGACGCATCATTGAAGCGTTGCCAAATAGTGCAGTGTGCGCAAACGTTATCGGTAAAAAGTGTGCGCAAATGATATTCGTGAAAAGCGTGCGCAAACGTTATCGGTAAGAAAAGTGTGCGCAAACGTTATGCAGCCCGAAGCTCATTCATATTAAATATTTCCAGAGCCTCTGGAAATACTTGATATGAATGAGCCGAGCCAGCTGATCTAGGGCCGGATTAAGGGGGTGGCCACATGGGCCGCGGCCCATGGCGGCAAATCTTGTGGGCGGCAAATTTTGCACTTTTTTTAAATGTAGGTATAAAAAAATCGGATTTAGAAGAAGAAAAAAATTACAAACGAATATAGGCGACAAAATATCTCATTTTCTGAGAGTATAGTAATTTCTACTTTTGTCGTCTTTTAGTGATACAAGAAACAGCACCTTTGATTAGTCGAGTTAAGACAGAAACCAAGCACGCAATTTGACCTGGAAGCGGCTTACCTAAAGAGAAATGATGACGAGGACTTGAGATGAAAATAAGAAGCCTTCAGCGCGGCGATCGATCGGCATGTAACACATTTTAGCGCCTACAAGACTGCACGAATACTTCACGCATTGCATCAAGCACAGTGCGGTCACTGCGGTCAGCGTGAAACGGATAGCGCCTGCAAGAATGCATGAATACTTCACGCATTGCGTCAAACACAGTGCGTTCAGCAGCGGTCGGCGTGAAAATCATAGTACCTACAAGACTGTTGGAATACTTCACGCATTGCACCAAACACGGTGCCGTCTGCCTGGCGCGGCGGAAGTTAAAATCACTAAACCACACTTATGTTTGTTCTTTCATAATGTTTTCGTTCATTTCTTATGAATGGAAGGCCTTGTCCACAAAGAGATAGGTTTACGAAACTTAAATCTCGCGCTAAGTTCCGTGAACTTTTGCTAGTAGTGTTGACAGGGCTTTCCCAAAAAATGTGTCCAGCACGAGTAAACGCGTCTTATGTACCCCTCCTCCGCTGGCACGTTCACTTGATGGTTTTTATTGATGTTTCAAAACGAATGAGAAGGGGGCGACAAGATACAGGCGGTCCATGGGCGGCAAGTAGGTAAATCCGGCCTTGTCCAGAGGCCTGACCGATAATTATTGACAGTTCCATGAAAAACAGAGATTATCCATATAATTTTCCGCAACCACACTATAATGCTTAGCAAAGCCTCAAATCCTCCTAAGTACGATCAAATATTGTTGAGCTTGTGTAGCTGTACTCCTAATTTAATGGAAATCCAGTAGCCTACGAATAGAATTCATGCCTATAAAATAAGGCAGAATTTTCGAGAAAATTTCCCAATAGAAAAAACTACAAAGTGAAGACACAGTGAAGAACGCACCAGTCACAATTGGACTGCGTTTAGCAGAAAGGAACCAAGTCACATTAGTTATTGCCGAACTTAACTAGGCAATTTAATTTTTTACAAGAGAGCGTTTGCGCGGATTCCCTTGAAAATTTAAAGGAATTTGCTTCGCACTACGCACAAAATTCACGGTTTGCACACAAATCCGCACAACCGCTTTCACATAAAAAATTCAATTGCTAAATTAAATTTGGCAATAGCTCGTGTGGCTTGGTTCTTTTCTGCTTAACGTGGTCCAATTCAAGGAGCACCTGATAGCACCTAGCAGATTTTAAACTTCCACTCCCCAAAGAATAGTACATTTCCGTAAAAATTAATTTTTGCACACACCGATTTGCCAAATTCATCGTCAAATCCATCTTTTTTACATTCAATTACAGAGTGGGAAATCGCGATCGATCCCGACTACCCGACACCGCGGAGCTGGCGTTTAATTTCACAAGCCAAAGGACAGCGGCAGCAGAGGGTTTACGTCTCGTCCTCCTTTTTCCGGGTGACGTAACCGGCCAACCCTTCCTCGTTTGCTCTGCGTCTGGTATCAGTAATAAAATTGAAAAACCACTGTCGCATGCCATGATCGCGCCTCCCTCCTGGGCTCCGCCGCCGATTGGAAACCACGTAAGTCCGCGGGGGACTTCGAGGAGATGAGTGGTTTTCGCCCGAGAAGTCCGCCACCCCCTCGAATCACTCACGAACGAGGAATATCGCCTCGGTGTTTACTCTTCGGCCCATCCGTCTGTGTCGGGACCTGGTAGTGTCGCGATGAAAATGTCACTTCTACTTCGGAAACTCTTTCGCTTCCTTCGGAAAGACGTTTTCAATCTCAGTGAACCTGTGCTGAAGTCTGGATTTTCCACAGCAAAAAACCAGCAGGCTGATAATTGACATTAATAGACGAAGATATAATTGACAAATGTATGATTTCTAAAGCTTGGCAATTAGGGACAACCTTCACTGGTAAAAAAAAACCTCTTGGTTCAAGAGTGCAGTTTCTTGTCGCCGGATTTAAGAGTCTGGACTCTTGTTTCAATGCAAAATCCGCTCGAATCAATGCAAAATCCACTTGAATCAATGCAAAATCTGCTTGAATCAATGGAAAATCCGCTTGAAACACCAGTTCAAGACTCTTAAATCCGGCGACAAGAAACTGCACTCTTAAGTCAATGCACCGCCGCGGTGCATTGAAAAAAACCTCTTGGACAAATGCCGCATTGGTCCAAGAGGTTTTTTTTACCAGTGTAGTTTTTTGAAATTTCACGACACTATCAAAGCAACATAGACATTGGATTGAGAAATACCGTTCAGATAAGAAAAATTAAGAGAAGACAGCAATGAGTAAAGAACAGTGCTCTTGAACTCACACGGCTCTTAGATACCACTATTCGTGATTTATGGATGTGCTTGAAGTATCATCGAAATTGAAGGGGAAACGAGACACTTGGTCTTGACTCGAATTTCGTGCTGCGCTGAGGAACGACTTTCTCCGACGTTTGGGCAAACTTTGACTAGGATTTTCTCAATTTCACGACAATATCGAACCCAGACATTTGCGTGAAAAATACTGTTGAGATGTAAAAAGTCAAAAGATGACAACGAGTTCTTTGGCACGGAGTTCCAGACGATCACTTGTAAGATAATGCTTGAATTCAAAGTGAGAAGTTAGAGAGATCATAATTTCCAGATCGATTGAGCTAAATGCCATCGAAAAGGATAAATTGATGATTGAAAGGTTGGCAGACGAAGTGTAACTAGGGTGAAGATGCAATTATGGTTGAAAATGAGCTCTGTTAAAGAAAATAGCTTGAGGTGCTGGTGCGCGGCAGAATCCGTCGTCGGCTGGAAAATATACACATTTGGAAAAGTTCTCACAGTAGCATTCCTCGATGCCTCCATCATCGTGTCTTTGCTACCTGTTGCCAAATTTTACTACAAAATTGATTATTTTTTTCGTGCTCAAAAGCCCACTCAAAGTAGTGGGCAACGTTAAAAATCTGGAAAATTGGGACAAAAATGTTGACAAATTCTTGAATTTTTGAAAATTTGCGCGACAAATGTTAAATTTTTGAAAAGTAAGTTGAAGTCCATAATTCATGTTCTCAGAAATTTTAAGAGAAATTGTAACGCAAGGGGTAACTCAAAAATGAGGCAAAATAATTCCGAGGAATAAGGATTTGCTAGGTTCAAAAAAATTAAAATATTTTAAAAACTCCGATTATACGTGCAGTGAACGCTACAATAAAACAAAAATTTGAGATATGCGGCTGGAATTTAGATTCATACAAAATTTCCTAAATTGGGTAACTTGAAAATTTGGAATTTATCAACATCTCCTAAAATGTCGACACTTGTGTATAAAATGTATAAAAATTCAGCATTCCACATCCAGTTTCATCATCAAATCAGATGAGTTTCTAAACTTTTTTTCTCCGATCCTCCAAGTGGCTCTATTACTGTTGGTCGAAGCAACGAGTTCTTCGATCAAATTCCCCACTTGGTCTTTTGATTATTGAACTGCAAGCTGTTTATGAGGATACATCCGACACCACTGGCAGGAAAAGCCCTGTAGCCCTCTCGGGGGAAAATCCCGCCCACAGATCGAAAATGAATTCCAACGGCTGGCAACCGAAAGCGGGCACGGCACTGATTGTATTCAAATAGCATTGTGAGAAAAGCTCCGGTAGCTATGTACCACGGCACGCCGCCGATAATCGTTGTGTAAATGCCGTGCTACGTCCGGCTCGGAAAAAACCACGTACCTCCGCTCTAAAACTCATGTTCATACGTGGTTTAGCCGTTCTCTGGTCCTAAAAATTAGGGTTAATGAGGGCTACCTGAATTGAATTCCTCCGTTTTTCTCTCCGAGACGCCTCCTCAATGACTCGCCCCCCGCGCTTTGGCGGCGCTATGCCTTTGGGTCATTCGGGAGTCGGTCACGCCAGACGTTTTCAACTCCCCGACCGTAGAAAACGCCCTCCACGGGGAAATGGGAGATATGAATAATCTGGGGGTTCAACCCTCAGAGATGTTTTGCATTGCTCCTAAATTGGCCTGACTCAAACGGCACACCAGAACCAGAACTGAGACGCCCTTCTTTTTTCTTCCTTCCTTCTGTTTCTTCTTTGTGGCAGCATTTCACCAATGCTAAATGCCCCCCTGCATTGCCCACTTCACCTTCATCCGAAAACTCTCATTTAACTTGACTTCAACAAGTAGTCCAAACTAGACTGATAATTGGTCGCACAAATTTTTCCCATAGCTATTTGATGACCCAATCAAACCGTCCTGCTTGCACTTCTTTTCCAAATTCCCCCTTAACGGTGGATCACGTTCTTATAAGTTGCCCACTTTATGAAGAAATCCGAAAACGTTTTTTTCCCTACCCCTTACCCTCTCTTAAACATTTACTTCTGAATACTTATCCTGTAAAACTTTTTGAATTTATGCGCTCCACTAATCTAAAAATTTAACCTTTCCCCTCAACCCTTTTGTATTTTTACTGATGTAACCTTAATTTCCATGTAAATTTATTACTAATACTGCCTTCTTTAGAGGTGTAAATGGCCTTAGATGCTAAAGCACTGCTTTAAAATAAAATTATAACTGCATTTTCCGAAGCCTATTTTTCTCTCAGGCCTTCTTTTTTTTCGAACAGAGAAGTGCAGAAGAGCAATGCAACAGAAACGTATCGAGTCTCATTACGGAAAAAAACTGAGTATAGTTTTGAATTCAGGAAGTCTTTGATTTTCTCTGTCAAAACTTCAAATTCGAGGAGAGATTATTCCGAACGCGGAAATCGACGGTGCAAATCTCAGACCACGTATCTCGGTTTGCAACTTTACAGACTTCCTGTCTAAATTTGCTCCTTAGATGGAGAACTACTCAACATCGATTCTTAAAACCTTTCGTGATTTGTTTCCTCCTCTCAATATTTCAAGGAATGATGTTGATTTTTTTCTCCTTTAGAATAATATTAATAGGAAAAGAGATTTTAAAACACCGCAAACGAGATACGTGATTTAGGAGTTTCACCACCGAAATGTCGCTAAAGCTTGTCCTTAACATCTAAACTTTAAATCTTTTTCTTGGTCCAAATTTGATGCCATTTGATGCGTTTATATTAATTGACATTGACGTCTTGTAACTTTCTGTACATTTACCTTTGATTGTAGGAAAAGTGCACACCGAATTTTAACGAAGAACGTCGCTTTGTCTCCTTGTGAAACACTAAGGCAAGTGAAAGAAATCAGTCAATTTCTGATATAGTTAGGTTGATTCTGGTCAAATCCATCCAACGGAGTCCTTTGAGGTTACCAGCTGTGTGGAGAGCGTCCAATACTAATCTCAATCTCAAGTAAAGGTACGTTTTAAAATGTGACTACATGACAGTTCGTTCCAAGAATTTGAACTTTCAGTGCTTGCAATTGTGTGATTTTACACAAATAAACATAAGTGGAAAGAGGAGGGCGTTTATAAATTCTACAAACACTAATTATGTGGCTCATGATGTTAAAAATCAGGGGGAAAACTGAGCTTCTGGTTCAATTTTGGGTTGGTGGAGCTGCGATTATGAATTTGTTAAGGTTAATGCGTTTATTTTTCTTCCTAATTTTAAAGCTGGACCTTCCAACTCTCATTAGCTCTCCAATACAGAAAAAAAAAAAAAAAAAAAAAAAAAAAAAGTCATCTTTTCAATTGTGTGTGTATCCATATTACTCTGAAATGGCTTGATTTATTTTATTTATCAGATACTTCTTGCGAACACAATAAGTGCAAACCCCTAAAAATTTTGGGTCATCATCGGAAAGGACTAGATTGGTCTCTGTGAATATTTTGACACTAAGTTTTGAAAACAATGGCGAAAATGATTTCATTACATCATAATGAAAGCTGATGTACGTTGGGTTACTTTTGGATTCAGCAGCCAAATATACTCATGAAAATTCCTTCGACATGGCAGATAATTTTTCCTGATAAAGAAGTTCTAAGGTCAATCAAATTCGCTAAGTAACCCTATGGAAACTTGTTAATTGCTTTAAGTGTCTAATAGAGGGTAATTTCTTCTTTCTATACGCGTCTAATGTAAGGTGGGTACATTTTGCTTCTGAATCTAAACATGATTTAATATTATATGTTCTAATTTATTTTTATGAAATCGAACTTGCCATAAAAAAGCTTTCTAAAATTCTGAATGTCTACAATGTTGAAAACTTCATTTCCAGTGATCATTTTTTCTTACAGAGGTGGGGAGTGAAAAATGACTCAAAAATTCCGGAGTGTTTTCTTAATGACACCAAAAAATCGCTGTAAAAATGCGATTTTTTCACCAAATGAGGTCATAAAAGGCTCTATAGAAAGCCAATGAAAAAAGCTACAAGATTCTGGAAACCGCTTTCCAATATCTTCAATATTTCGTTCCGAACGGATTAACACTCAGTTTTTTTTTTGGACAGCCTTTGTAACATCTATGTTACGATTTTCTTTACTGAGTTCTTCAAATAAATCATTCTAAAAAAGGTACTTAAGTCATCGATTCCTTCTTTTTACAGTACTCAATATCTATCCATGCAAAGTTAAATAAGTTCACAATCTTAGAGTGATAGGTTAATGAGATAATGAGTGCTTTTGCTCATGTTTGTTGACTTGAATTTCCCGTCCGACGGTGCTTAAATTGTATAATAGCTTTTCATTAAATTATTTCTTATTAGAAGTGAAAAATATTTTTATAAATAACTTAAATTGAGTTTTTCAACTCTTGGATTTGCTCAAATATTTTATTCCCTCTCCCGCATCACAAGGGGGCAGTCTCCAGGGGTATTAAGTTTTATTTAATTAATTTCCTTTTTTTCGCGAAATTCTCTCATTTGAAAGGCAATTGAATGCAAAACCATTTACGCTCAAGTTTTATTCAAATGCGATGAGCATAAAAACTGTGTAAAAGTCCTCGGCAAAGTCTTGAGCAAGGAATCAGATGTATTTAATATTTTATGACCAACCCTCAGTGGTAACTATGGACAATACGGCGTTGAAAGTTGAGATCGAATTTACGGTTCGCCTTTCGAAGTCGGCCGACTTATTTAGCAATAAAACTTCACCTGGCAGACACATTGTTAACAACCGAGTTTTTTTTGCATGTCTCAAAATTAAGATCAATAATAATTCATTTATTGTTCAAATTAAAATACAAAGAAGAATTAAAGAGACACTCTCAATAATTTCATGTCCTAAGGTGATATATTGGCTGAAAATATTTTTCTTTACACATTGATAAAAATTGTTAGTTTTCAGGTTTTAAAATATGAAAAGAAAAAGAAAATTGAAGCCTCTGATATGTAATAGCAGGCATGATAGCTCGAGATAGATAGCAGTTTTTTTTTTTTTTTTTTTTTTTTTTTTTTTAAAAAAAAGAGGAATTGAGGTTTTGGCAATTTTTAACAAAACTGATACTTCCAAGTAATCTTTAGCAGCAATAAAAGAAAGGTAAGGTACCCCAAGTTCTCAATATACAGCTTCGCAATACCAGTCCACAATTTTAATGAATCATAAGGCTGAATGTATTTTTGAAGTTTATACATGCTGTTCAGTGTACGACCAAAATTATCATCATTATTTGCTGGGTAAGCTAGAGCTGCATCCTTCTGATTCTTTCATTTTTTAGACATCATTAAAATAAGCTTCTCGACTCTCCAAATTTTCAGCTTTATTTGTCCGGGTGTTGGTACTTGGAAATCTACTGATCTGATGTCCAAGAATATTTGATTTGCGACCCTTGTCATCATTTTTAAATGGTAAGAGTTAGTTTTTGATACCATGAGTATCAACACTAAAAAAACAATGTGCATGCTTCAAGCATGCTGATTCTTGAATTTGCCGTCAAAGATTTTTTTATCTTGATTTAAGTAGAATATTTCTTGATAAAAGAAAAATAATGCCTGGGTTAAGCAAAAAATTAGTTTATGTAAAGCAGCAGAATTCTTGATTTAAGGAAAAATACTTCTTGGGGGCAAATTTAAGATTCTTTTTTTCCAGTGAATTATAATGATCTTAATTGATTCAATTATTATTATTTCTTTTATAATTTTTTTTAATTGCATCTCTACATATCTTCGCTGTCCACATACATACCATATACATTTTCGAAGTGTGATCTAGGTTGTTTTATTGCTGCGAAGTGGCCCTTTTGAGAACAGAACGTAGAACGGCCGGGGACAAGAGGGGGCTAGTTAGTGTACATTTGGATAAAATGTTGGTAAAAATATGAAAAACCGAACTATAACTAATATCAGAGTTTAATAGGATCGAACGTAACCTGTAAGCTCTAGAAAAAGCGTGTGAAAACAATGCGAAACAAAGAACTGAAAAAATTTACTTCCTTATTCTCACGCTTCGAGGGTGGTGCTCCCAGAATTTGCAAATTGGTGCGACGGAGGTGTCGGACATAATGTTACGACGCGACGCCAAATTATTGAAAAGTTCTAAAAGAATCTCAAAATCATGGTACAAAAAACTCGAATTTTCTGCGAGAATAGGCACTGCAATTATGAGAAGTGATTGGCGAATGATTCCGAACTTGACAGCTAAATGATTCCATCATGCAAGCCGAAGTCAAGCATGCGCCTGCTTAGGAGGATGATCTCCAGAAACTTTGGGGAGCCGACATCACGCTATGTGAGTTGTGTTGCTTGGGAGAAACTGGGGATTAGGCTGCACATCGGTGTTCTGTCTCGAGCCCCGAAATTATGGAGGCACCAATGCCCTGCCGTGGGAAAAAAATGTTTACGCACTCAGATATTTCGCCTGCACAGGGCATAAATGCATGATGGTAGCACAAGAGCTCTACTGAGACATGCTTGAATAATTTGACACTTGTTTTCCGATTTTTTGTTTAATTATTGGTTTCATTATTATTTTATTTGCTTGCTTAGTAAAATGTCTTATTTTTATACCTTTAATACAGGTTTTAATGCAAAAGAGTAAAGCTGTAAGAAAGAAAAAGGTCCTGCGGCCACCAAAATCTGAACAGAATAACGGTGAAAAGGTCGATTATTTTATTCCTTCATTTTTATTCATTTAATTCCCTTTTCAAATTTTAAAAATTGAAATATTTCAAATAATTGAATCATTTTGAGTAAAAAGCAGGAACATATCCTTCTGAGGGCAAAAGTAGCCAAAAAATTCTGCAATCATGGAAAGAAAGCACATGAATTGAAAAATACGCCCAATTAATTTTGGCATCAACCAAGAAAAATACCAAGAACCCGTTTGAGCAAAATAGAAAGAGAAAAATACCAAGAACCCGTTTGAGCAAAATGGAAAGAGAAGTTATCATCATACAATTTCAGAAAAGCTACCGTTCCTAATTTTAATGAATATTCAGTATTCAGTCAGTATTCAGTAAATAAGATCATTTTAATTGATGGAAAGTATTTAGCAGACAGAAATATTTTGGTAACTACACGACAAACAATACTGTTTTGCGGGTACCTCACAGAATGCTTTTTTTTTTGTTTTGTTTGTTTTTTTTTTTTAAGTGCAGTTTTACAGACTTTAAACAGATTTTTTCACTGCGTCCTGTAAATTTAGAAGAAGGAAGATTGTCTTTTATGAGCATCAATCTCTTTAAGCTTTTGATCACACTTTCAAATTTGGCTGTATTGTTTGGCTGAAACATCATATAGCCTTTTAGGAGACGGGTAAGAATAACATGTTGAGTTTACGAAAAAAAATAATTATGAATGTTGATCAACATTCAGAGCTTGGTTGAAGATCTCACGGGTTACAGATAAATAGGACACGAGACATAAAAAGAGATGAAAAAATTGGAATTTCACTTCGAAAAAAAGTGTTTCATCAAGTGAATTTAATTCATGAAAAAGTTCAACAGTTAAAGTCATTTTTTTCGCCCCGCCGTGAAGTTACATTTCATTCGGAAGCAAGATTAATTATACCTGGAAAACTTGACGGTGTATTTTGGATTGAATAAAAATACATCCAGTCTAAGGAAATCGAGTCCAGCGAATCATTACGTTAAAGGTTTAGGTTGCCGCGTTGATATATTTTATCCGCTAGCCTACATCTCCCAAAAACCGTAGAATTCATTCATTATTAGAGTCATAACTTCAGAAGTCATTGATTTGCGAGCATCAGTGACGGGCTGAGTAAATATATTTGAATATCTATACTTTCACTTAAAGTCATGCATATGAAAAACATCATCTTCAACATTTGCTTTAAAATGTGTGAAGTGTAAACACCTTAAGGCAAGCAGAGAAGAGAAGAGAATCCTGAATATCAACATACCTTTTCGAAGCGACGAGTGCAGGTATCCAAACACGGAGGAAACAATCCGACGAAAATGAGACCCGAAACTGAAAGCAAGATAAACAAAATAAAACACGATAATTTTCAAAAGTCCTTTAATTTTTGTTCATTCTGAAAAATTACCAGGCACACCGAACACAGTCGTCCCGCATATGCATTTAATCCGAACAAAAACCGAACACAGAACGAACACTATCAATTTCCACACAACTCCGAAGATTTACATTTTCCGTAATCAACAACCAACTTAACGGTTGTCCCGTAAGATTTAAGCTTTCGCGTCGCGGTGAAAATCAAAGTCCAAACTTAATCAATACCCGGTGGAAACGAAATCCGGCGGATCCAATATTCGATAGGCGGATTGATAAAAACTAAAGTGGGAGCGGGGACCCGTTAGTTTGTGGTAAAAATTAAGTTGGGGACTCCCGGGAGACAGCGCGAGGTGAGGAACTGCTGGAGGGCGAAATGGAGTGTGCGTTAGATGGCACGGGCAGATTCGGCAGGGATGGCGGAAGGGCGGAAGGGTGCAAGGGTGGGTCGTGCCCAGTAGCTTGTCCCTGAGTGGCGCCTCCAGTGCGCAGTAGCGCCGAAGCCTCGCCCAAGGGATCCCCCCTGGGGTGAGAAGCCGGGTAATTGTGTGCCCTTAAAGTAACTCTTCACCCTATATTTTACGTGTACCCGTGGCTTTCTCTCTCTCTCTCTCCCTCGCCCGTCCGTTTCGCGGGGGCGACGCATTCATAAAACTCGGTTTTATGGTAACGAGTGGGCTTCGAGCTTCGCTATTGCGCTCTGGGCTGCTTCCCGCTTTAAATCTCGTCCTTCAAACCTTCGGTAGCCGAAAGCGGGTGCGTAATCGAATGATCGTCGCTATTCGTTTTATAAGCGTGCAGCTATCGCCCGTCCTTGAGTTTCCGCATATGAATTTGTTTTTTGGCAATGCCTGAGCATTGTGCCTCCTAATTCGGACCGATGTGTTGATTGTAATGAGGAGGTATGAAAACTCACAACTCGCAATTATCGGGGCTGCATTGATGGATGAAGGAAAAGAGCCTGTTTTTGAGGTTATAATTAGCCGCACTGAAAAAAAAAAACACATTGGATCTAGGGTCTAGACTCTTGAAAACATCGACAAGAAAAAATACTCTTGATTCAATCAGATTTTTGCTTAAATTAAAAGGAAATCCGCTCAAATTAAGAGGCTTGGTTCTTGATTTAAGCTAGATTCTGATTGAATCAAGAGTTCTTTTTCTTGTCGATGTTTTCAAGAGTCTGGACTCTAGATCCAATGTGTTTTGTTTTTTTCCAGGGCGGCATGTGTGCCAGTAAACTGTATCTTTGACATTGAGTCCTGAAGAGGAATAAAACTTCAAACCTCGTTTTCTTGGTTTGATCTCGATGTTGCTGGGCTCGTTTCCTTTTGGTAGCTAAACATGTCACCCAATTTTTTTTACCCGATACCTAATTTGCCCGACAAATTTGATCCAAGTTACACTTAGAGTTATACTTTGAGCTGTTGCTCACGTAACCCTTTAAGCACCGCTACAAATAAGACGAAATGAGCTAACACAACGTGAAAATAGAGTAAGAGAAAGAACTCGCTTTGATGACGGCGCAGAGATACAACTATTCGTGCTTGATGGATGTCCGTGTCATATCTGCAAAATTGAAGGCGCGATACGTTAACTCGCAATGCTCCGCTCTATGCAGTCAATAGGGTATCACTCGATTTAAAAGAAAAGGTAAAAAATAAGGCCCGATTACATCTCTTCAATCTTTGGCTGTTTTACTAACGTAGCCATTGAAGCACCACTACTAATAAGACAAACGGAACCAGCACAAAATGGAAATGGAGCAAAGGAAAGAACACGCGCTGATGACGGCGCCGGTGCAGGGATACAACTATTCGTGCTTGATGGATGTCCGTGTTGTATCCTCAAAATTGAAGGCGCTATAGCGTGAGGTGTAAGCTTCCGATGCTCCGCTCTATGTTGTCAATGAATTGTCACTCTGATTGTGGGGGCATTCGTCTCTCAGTAACAAACAGTGGACAGGAAATTCTTGCCGTGACACATATGGGTTACAATTAATGTATTTAATTCAATCCTGTTTTGGAATTTTAAGGATTTTTCGCGATTCAGATTCTCTTGACTAGCCTTACAAGGCAAACCTATTCTTTTTAATTTGCAGCTGACCCCTTCTCTACTGATGTTTCATTAAAGCTGACTAGATCGAAATGCATCATTATACGTTATTGTTTCTCTTTAGTGTCTTTTGTTTTTGCCTATAAAAATGAAGTATTTTGCTATTTTTGCAAGTTTCTCGCAAATCTCGTTTGTAAACCTGCACTAAAGCAAAGTTAAAAGATGCGAACGCAAAAATCTGCTAAAATATGCCTCGAGGCGTGGTGTATTCGTTTTCGGTCAATTCATTTGGAGTGAAACCATTAATTTGGCAAAATGTTTTTGATATCTCGATGTTGCTTTTCCGTATTGATTTACTTCAAGCGCTTTAGACAAAGGCGTTATCAGGTTTCGTGTTTTTGGATGCTTTCTGGTAGCTGGAAAGCACAAAGAGAAAAATCAATAAGGATCACAAGAAAAGTTGTCTTTGCCACAAAAGAGTAGAATAATATATGAACCCATAATCAACGGTTATGACATTATAACTATTATAACGATTAACCCATAATTCACCTCAACGATAATTGGAATACATTTTGCAATTTGAAACAGTGGCGAGGCGTGAATAATCAATTATCGACATTTCCCTATTTGGAGCTATGGTAGAGGATCGATTGATAACGCGTTCGTTTCGAACACCCTTTTTATCGATCCTTTTCCGTTATAAACATACCCTAACAATAAATCGTAAATCACACCACGCCACTGACTAGGGATTACAATTTTTGGCTCCACTTAGAAACAGAGTATGTACTTATAGTTTCCCTATGTACATAAGTGTTTTCATACATAAATAAAAAAATATAGTTCCTGATTGCGAAATGAAGTCCCATTTTTCTTGTCTTTGTGGAGAAGAAAAATATCACAAGAGCTCTTTGTCTTCGTCACAACAAAACATTGTCATCATGACACACTGGCAAAAAAAAAAAAAAAAAAAAAAAAAAAAAAAAAAAAAAAACACTGGATCTAGAGTCTAGACTCTTAAAAACATCGAATAGAAAAAATACTCTTGATTCAATCAGATTTAAGTTTAAATCAAGAACCAAGCCTCTTAATTTGAGCGGGCTTCCTATTGATTTAAGTTTAACTCTGATTGAATCAAGAGTCTTTTTTCTTGTCAATATTTTCAAGAGTCTGGATTCTAGATCCAATGTGTTTTTTTCCAGTGCAGGAAAAATTATTGTTAAGATAATGACATTTAATTATGAGCTCATACGACACTCTACTTTTTCAAGACGAGGACAATTTTCCTTGTGATAGGATAGTGATTCACTTCACTTCGTAGAGTTCATAGGTTTCAGATCCCTTGTTCCCCAGTCCATTCCGCATTCGATGCGTATCATCTCCTGCCGCTTCCCGGGGAGGAAGAACACGAATCAATACCGGGACCAACTCATCCCCCCGTCAGTAGCTACGCATTCTTAGAGCGACACACAGGCCGCCGACGACGACGAAAGCTGCAGGAACTTAAAAGCTCCGGCCCGGTGAATTATTTATACGTCATCCCGAGCGAGGAGAGTCCTCGCAGGTAGATAAAAGCGACGCGGCGGCACGGAAAAGCCCGCGCGGCACAAAAGAGCGGCGTGGAGAGGGTCGGAGGGGGCGAGGGGGAGGGAGAATCGAAATCTGAGCGAAAAAATAAAATCCCGACAACTTCCAACTTCCCCTCAGCGAGGACCGGGGGAGGCTCCCTGCGGGCGCGGCGGCGGCCAATGGGAGCCCGGCTTTCCCGCCTCGCGCCCCTCTCGGAGCCATAGCGCCGCGGGATAAATTCCACCCCTGCAAGCTCCTGTATCTTTGCTCCGGCCTCGACGTCGACTCCCTGCAGAAATAATAAATACCAACGCCGAGCCGCGCCGCACGCTGGACGGGGAATCGCCCGTCCCTGGCCGAAACATTCGAGAAAAGCTCTCAATCGCTGTAATGGCCAGCTTTCCCGGTGATCAATAACCGGGACCTACACTGAAAAAAAATCTCGGTGCATTTACTAAGAAAAGGATAAAATTATCAAGAATTCAGGGTTCTATTTGATCCCAGTTTTTTCTTGGTAAAATTACCATTTATGGAATTGGTAATTTTACCGAGAAAAATTATTGAACTTTCTTGGTAATTTTACTGGACCTCGGTAAAAACGCCAATATTTTTTATCGACTGTGGTAGAACTACCGAGATAAAATGGCAAAGTTACCGGGAATTGATTACCAATAAAAGTGGTACTCTTACCTGAAAAAAAATAGTAAAAATACCGGTTTTTAGGTAAGCTTACCAGTCTATCTTGGTAAAATTACCAATAGTTGGTAAAAAAGTGAGATGGTAAAGGTACCAACGGACCTTGGTAAAAACGCCGAGAATTTTTTTTCAGTGCTCAATCGCTGTAATGGCCAGCTTTCCCGATGACCAATAACCGGGATTTACTGGGACTTTTTAGTAATCCTACCGTTTTTGCAGGAATATTACTATTAGACATGAAATGAATCGTTCGTGGGCAAAATACTGAAATAAATCCACCAGTCGTAGAATTACCAACTTCCCCGTTGATCGATGACTGCGGGAAACTCTAGGTGATTCCAATATTTTTTAAAAGCTAAACACAATATTAGTGGTTCGAAACCATGGCGTCCACTATTACATATACCGTAATGCATGACGTCATCATGCGTTTTTTTCGAGGGGTGATACTCCTCTTTATGTTTAGTGCTGGACTCATCATTCAGATAGAGCTTACTATATATTCCTTCATTCTTCAAGCTGCGACCTTCAAAACACAATTACGTTACATGGAATACTCTTAAATTTCTAGCCAACGAGAGTGATGTTACGTCAACTGAGCGCCCGACGACACGACATCCCTGCTATTCGAAGCGACAGAGCTCTCCCTCCGTGCCCTTGCGTGCCCGTACCCCAACATGCCTGTGTTCCCATCTACGTCTAGTTTCCAACGCTGTTCGCAACGCAGCGCCACCGTCGATCACTTCATGATTCAATTCACTAATCGCACGAGAGCTGTCTGTGTATCAACTCCAGCCAGGTTGCCGTTACACAGAATTTTCAGGCTAACCTCTAAGATTGATACTCAAAATAAACGCGACCGCCTACGAGAAATGGGACTGAAACAGTGTTCAAAACTCAAAATTGAAACATTGTCACCACAATGTGAAAAAGTAGCACAAAAATCGTTAAAAATTTCAGTCCAACTGAGGGTTGATGAAATGATGATTTGGAAATGTACTCGAGTTTTGAAAAAAGCTAGAGTTTAAAATGGACCGAGTACTGAGAAATAGAGGTTCGAAGTTTTATTCCTGCATAAGGCTCAATGTAGGTAATAAACTTTAACCCCTCTTTTCACAAACTAATTTCTGCTTTCCGAATTTCAGTTTTCGGCGGGAGAAATATACAACTAGGAACTCGAAAACATTCTAAACTCAGTGTTTCCGAAAATGTGGGTTGGCTCCTTTATGATAAACTCGGTCCGAATTGTCATCGAACATGCTACATGTTCGAGGTTCCAAAGGAACCATTTGACCAACATTTTTCATTGTACCCAAACACGAATAGAACACATCGGATACTTTTTGAAAATGCCTAGATTCAACTTACGCCTCAGGTTAGAGCGTTTCCACCGTGTTTTACATAGAATCTTTGTGATAACAAAGATATTGCGGTGTTTCATTTCTCACCCTTCCAAAATATTCGCTTGGAACCTTAAACATGGCGGACTACAACTTTAAAGCCCATTTCACATTGTTTGACTTTTCATTCAACTCTTCTTCCGCTTTGATCGAATGGAAAGTTGGTCGTGTGGTCCACCTGATACGAGGCACAACAATTTGATGACATAATTAAACGGAAATTTAAATGTGACGTCACCTTCGATGGCCAAAGCTGTTTCTTCGCGAACCGGGAGCTGACGAAAATCCCCGAATTCTGTTTGCCAATATCACACAACACAGATTGCAGTTGCATCAAATTTTGTTGCGGTAGACTTTCAATTCAACTTTTTGACATTCCGATTTCTCAAGAAGAGAAGTTGAATGGTGTCGATCGAGCCTCAGTAGATTTTCCTTGATATAACGTTCATCCAACACTAAAATTCGAACAGCTATTAGACTCCGATTCGTTGAAGGAATTTCATTTTATTTCGTTCCTGATTTGGTTACGCATATTTTGTTGAAAGTTCCCGAATCGAGTCGTGCTTATAACTTTGCAGAACAAATGTCAATTTCAGAAACATCGTCCGATGATCATGATTTAAAGAGTGTCTTCATCCAGCGGGGGTGAAAATTTAGTGAAAACTAAATTGACACGAATTGGATTTAGATGTTACTTTGATTACTATTTCGCCTTCAATTCGCAAGGTAGGCCAAAAAATACCCTTCATGGAACGATAATTTGATCACATTTAGTAATAAGGGGCCACTATTTCTGGCTCATTTTAGGAACAGCATATATGCCATTGGTTTCCCTACGTAGAGAGGTGCTTTCATGAAAGATCCAGAGATAGTGGTTCCTAATTGCAAAATGTACCTAATTATGTAATCCAATTATGACTAGGTTCGGAAATTCGGGATTTGCGTTGTCCATAGATTGTACTTCGCAGAAAAGTATGTAAAACTTAAATCAAATGAAAAATATGACCACTCTGTTTTCCTGCTCAATTCACTTTAGTTAATGTAAAAATAATAATGAGGTGCAATATTTATTTAAGATGCTTGCTTTTTTCTCCACATACAAATAAAAATGTGTTGGACGCAACATTTTTATATCTAAAGCCTCAGCCCAAAAGCATTCAAAACCTACAAATCTCGCTCTTTCTTCATAGTTTCGTTGGTCGTTTAGTCTGCAAAGCGCCAGTGATATAAAAAAATTACATCCCCTTCCTCGACCCGTCATGGAACATCAAAAAGAGCCTCAGCCGAAAACATTGGGAACTTGGCGCAGAATCAAATCAATGGCCGTATCCTCAAATACTTCCTCGAATCCGAGTTGAGGCATGTGTTGACTTTCCCACTGATGCTTACATCTCGTTGCTCATTGCGTTTGAATATGTTGAGTGTAGGTAGTGCTTTCGCCTCGAGGGAGCAATTTGAGGCAAGGGTGAATCTTTTGTCTCAAAATGCAATCGTCCGCCGAAGAATGGACCGTAGGGCCATCGTAAAGAACGCACTATTAAGGAAAGTGTTTTTGAAAATTTTCAGCGCGAAAGAAAGCACTTGCAGACGATTAAATTATACCGAATTTTTTTCATAAAATCTTAAACCTTGAGTCTTAAATCGCGAAACGGTTTGACGTTTGTAACTTTCGTTTGTAACTCAATGAAACAGTGTTTAGGGGAAGCTATCTAAAGTTTTAGTCGGCCATGATCGCGACTCAAAATTGACGGCTTCTGATTTAAATACATGTCCTCAGCTAAGATAAAAAATGAACTGCTCGCGACTTATTTTTGGGGATCCAAGAGTTTGTTCTCAAACGCAGTTTCGGCCAAAATTATACCGTCTTGAAATAACTTGCTTTCGCCTGCAAGTTCAAAAAAATCCAATGCCTGGCGTATATTGTTCTTGGAGAACGTTATTAAGAAAATAAATAATGCATAATTTTGGATTTTGGATTCCCTTCCTCACCACTTCGTAACGCTTTTAAGACGTAGGTATTCCTACCCTATAGCACGTACCAAAAAATGGCGTAACCCTCCATTCCTTTTTAGAGCGTTGCATATTTTATGAACGGCCCTTTGAAATGTTACGATAAGCAGTTCAAAAATCCAAACCTTCTAAATTCATGCCGGGTAAAAAAAATCTGGTATCTTAAAAGTGTACGCTACTTTTTTATTACGTTCCTAAAGAATCGATCGCATTCTCCAGGCACTCATTTCAATGATTTTAATCCTAAACTATCAATGTTGGATCAATATTTTGATTCTGTTGGTGCTCAATTTGAGACAGTTTATCTTGAACACAAGACAAAAAACTAAAATTCACGGATAAGCGACGCCAAACAGAACATTCGACAGCGAGTTTGTTGGTACAGTAGTTGGGCAAATTTCGCGAACCCTCGTGGAGACGACACAACGCAACGGACCACACAGCAACTGTTGCGGGTGACATTTTTTTTATTCCTCGATATTGATTCGAGAACAGGAGGTGCACAACTTGACGTGCAGCTAATGAACCGGAGGATAAGTCAACAAACACGGATAAAGGACAGGAGCAGCTCCGCTGGTAAATAAAATCCCTTAGGATGACAACTCACTCTTCAGAGACACGAAAGAATACACTTTACGGTTGAATAGTTCTTTTTCACCCGCGCTTCACCTTTCTCATATCTTCTTAGGCAATGAATCTCTGGCTCCTTTCGTAAACACGCATGACAAGGAAAAGAAAAAGCATCTTCCTATTCTTTGCTTTCCTCCTCAGCTCCTCACTCAAAGGGAGAGTATTTTACGAATCCTTCAGGGGAAAAAAGTATGATGAGCTTTCCGATGGTGAATGGCAAATATTATACCCATCTCAACTAGAGACTTGCGGCAGATTTAATGTCACACTTTAATTTTTGGTCAAAGGAAAATTAACGGGCATACTTGACCTAAATATAGAGGTGTTAATAGCCATAGAAGCTAAGGTACCGCTTTCAAATAAATGTACATTCGTACTACTATTGAACAGATCCAAATATTTGTGTTTCTTTTGGTTAATATAGGCAATGAAACGAAAACCAACCTAAATTTTGTGTTGATTTTGGTACAGTTTGCGATGAATTTAGCGCAGAGAACAATGAAGAGACTGGAAAACCCTAGAAAATACCGAAGGCTTAGGGTGTTCTGTGTTTTACTTCCCAGATTAACACAAAATTCAGGTTACTTTTTTTACTGTCTACTACATACTTTCTCATAACTTTTACTGACGTTACTATCTCGAATAAAAATATGCTGATAAAATCTTGAACGGTAACGTCCATTAGTTTTCCCTTGGAAAAAGTAAAAAACACGGATTTTTTTCAACGAGACGCGAGATTTTTCCATTCTTTTTTTTCCAGATGTTTTCCTTCGCATTCACATGCGTGAAGCTTGTGAAGAAATTAATTTATTCTACCCCTATCCCTATGGCTGATTTTCGTGTGAGAATACACTTACATTAAGGTGATTCGATGAACGCCATATTTTGTGTCAGGACAGCATGCGATGTATCGCATCAATTGGTTCCGTTTTTTCAGTTACTCGTCATTTTTCTCCAATTTTGAAATCGCAATTCTGTTGTTAGGAGACTAAAGCAATCACTTACCAATTTTAACAAAGAAATTCAACGTACTTAATAAGGGCGTGTTTTTTTAGAAAGGAAATATCGCATTCGAGTGCAATTTCGATATCAGTATCGAATGCGATGTTTTCTCTCTGAAAAAACCACGCCTTTAGTACGTTGAATTTCTTTGTTAAAATTGGAAAGTGAGTGCTTTAGTCTCCTAACAACAGAATTGCGATCTCAACTTTGGAAATGATGAGTAGCTGAAAAAATGGAACCAATTGATGCGATATATCGCATGCCATTCTGACACGAAATATGGCGTCCCTCGAATCACCTTAATTACTAAAATCTCTGGTATGGAACATTAGCACCTCAAATAAGTCTACCGGAGACTATTTTTTGAAGTAACGCATGCATTACAATGAAAAAATTCCCCTTCGAAGAAGCCATCGAATGCAGCCTGTAGAGGATCTCTAAAGGGAGTGACGCGAGGCCGAGGGTGTGAAGAAAACTTTAGCGCCGAACCAAACCGTTGTTTTCCACGAATCATCCACTGCAAAGCTTCGCTCGCATTTTCTTGACGAGGGGTGAGAGAACGAGAAGAGAAAGCTTTGCTAGTTCCGTTTGTGGGAATTCGGTAAGGGATCGTCCCTGAGTTCTTGATGCTGGGATTATCGGCCTCTGTTGTCAATATAGCGTTTTTTGCTTTTTTCTTCGTTTGCCTCCTTTCACTACTTACTAGATGCTTCAGCTTGCTACGCTCACATATTTTCTGTTTCTTCACTCGTCTCCTCTCTTTTCTCCTCTTGTTGTCTTTTCTTTCTATTTTTCTCGTTTGATTTTCTTTTCTCCTATTTGTTTCTTTTTTCTGTTGCCTTGCTTGCAAAACTCTGAAAGACCTCCAGTTGCTCTATCGCCATTTTTAAAGGAAAGGATATTTTAATCATCCCATTTTTCTTTTTCTATTTTCTTATTTTTTCATTTTCCTTCCTAGTTTCTGTATTTTTTAATTTTTATTTTCAAAATTGATCTTTTGTAATCATATAGGTAGTTTGGCTACCCTCATGGGCCTTAACTTATTTGCACAGAAGAAGCAACAATGAGGGATTGACAGATTTTTGCGCGCTCGGACATGGCTATACATTATCCGTACATCTATTGTAACAATTGTTCTAAAGCGAAACTCGAAAATTCCTTGAGAGGGATAGCTATTATCAAATCGACTCACATTCTCATAGAAAATTCACAAAATTAAATTCTTCTGCAAATCCACAACCGAGCACCCCTTCATTTCTCAAAACACTTGGTGCCCTCACGATAAACACTGTTTTCTTTAACTTGCCCCGCATGCGAAACATATTTTCGTAAATTTGACTACGTTGCAGCGAGCTTTTCCGTACAGAAATTCATTACACACCCTTTTCCCCTTTCGGAAAGTTGTTCGTTTTCGCCCCAATTTCATTCACTCGCACGCCCATGACGAACCAGTACCATACCGCATCTCCTTCGTTTGAGACGTCTTGGCTCGTTTTTTTTTTTTTTTTTTTTTTTTTTCGGAAAATAAAAATATTTTGTTTGCATTTCTTTAGTTCTGATTCATTTTCCTCTTGCCGCCCTCTTTTATTCAGGGAGAAAAGAGGGCTGTGAGAAGGAACGCGAAGGGTCCCTCTTTTTGATCAGATAAAACAGGAAAGAGAGAGAAAAAAACGAGAAATTAAATAAAATAAATCTTGATTCTCCAACCACTTCTCTTCACTTCAGCTTTCCTAGCACCCTTTAGAGATACACATACTGCAAGTTTTTTCCAGCTTTATCGGAAATCCGCAATTATTCCACTTTTCCTCGCAGGTTGATTTTTTTACTCCCCAGTTACAGATAAGTGTGTTTTTTTTGTAATTTTGTAAATCTGTTATTTAGTAAACTAGGACCACATCGACTACCCTCTCCAAGAGACCACGATTCTCTTCTTTATTCATTTTCTACCTAAATGTAAAAGTTTGAGTGGGGTATATAAAAAAGAGTATTTTCTTTTGAAGAATATGTTACGAAAAATTCACTTTGAACCTATCATAATGTTTAGTTCAGGTCAAGTTTTTAGTCAAATAATTTTTTTTTTCTTTTTTTTTTTTTCATAAAAATCAAGGAGAAATAAGTGGAACTTATAAATCTGTGTTTTCAGTAAATTTTAATTTTAAAAAAATGAGAGAAAATTTAACACATCCAATGACCGGAAAAATTGGCACGTGCTTCAAGGAGCCAAAAACATGATTTGCACTGTTATTGGGATCTTTGCACCTTGAGGTATCAGGTGTCATTTTGTGTAAACAAATAAGTGGACGGTTGTGTGAAGACAGTGAAGTGGCATGCTTTGCGATCTATCGATTGATCTGTCATTTAAGCCTTTAGAAAATGATCGATAAACAGGGTGTTTGCAACAAAAACCTTATAATCGATTTTTTATTACCTCAGCATCAAATAGGATGAGGAAATATCGATAATCGATCTTTCGCGCCTCGCCACCGAGTGAAAAATATATTTTGCAATGAACTTGATAATATAAAAGTTGTTTTGAACAATAGTTTAATTGACTTCTCTTACCTTTACCTATCTTATGAGTTATAAATACCTGTCCATTCCACATCTGCTACCCCAGATAGTGGCAACCTTGCCCAGATCTCCGAGTCAAAAGATACCAAGGAAGCTACATTTGTTGGATGCGCGCATAGTTTTGTAAACAATTTTGACAGAAGAAAAGGGTGGATTCAAAGGAAAAAAGTAAAAAATAATGAGTAATCCATGCAGCAGCATATCCGAGTTTCGCACAATATCAGTGAAAGAAAGGAATGGGGGTGAGCCTGATAGTAGCTATGGTACAGGTTGATTCCTTTTCGTTCATTCAGGCTTGTTAATCTTGTTAAGAGGAGATAGAAACGAATAAAAAAAAGAGGAAGGTGAGGATGGGGCCGATTGGTGTTGCAAGCGGACACTTTGTTGCCAGATCAAGTAGAAAGCCCTCCCCCCCCTCCAAAAAAATGGGAAAAAGAAATGTTCACCAATTCTAGAAATACTACACACTAGCAAAATACTTATTGACAGGACCAATAAGTGACTTACTTTTTCGTAAATTTTACGACACGCCTGTCTATAAAGTGAGTTTTCTTCAAAAGAAAACACATGTAAACACGCATTGCACACGGTTTGCAACCATATGAGTGAGTATGATTTGGTCAAGAACCATCATATTATCATCACACGATTTTTACCTGTTATTTATGAAATACAACATTGTATTCTTCTAACATTAAAGGCAGCACAGTGACAAATCAATGACAAAATCTCTAAAAACGCATGCCCAAAACAAGATAAATCGATCAATATGATTAATTTTTTGAGTTTGAGGAATCATCAGTGTTATGTTTCAAAGCATGTTCTGATATTTATCCTTTTCAAGGAAACTATTCTGTAAGAATTTAATGGACAAAGTAGGACATTTTACAAAATATACATGTTTCCATTTTACATGAGAAATCGTCTTCATCTATATCTTCAAAAGGAAAAGAGGCGAAAAAACAAGAGACTGTGCTAACGATGCAATGGAGATATACGTTCACATCAATAGCCATTGTCATAAATAATATTCACTTCTTTTTTTCCACACCGTCTAGTTTATCCTTTTCGTTCATCGGTAGCCTTGTCCTCGGCATTTGAACCTTTGGTAATTTTATTCGAAAATTTGAAACTTTGGTGAGTTTTTCCCCATTTCACATAGAACTTTCAATTTCCTCCCATTAACTTGTCGGGGGCTTTTGTTCACGAATAAATGATAATCATTTCCTGTTTTTTTTTTCACCGTTCAAGATTTGTTTTTGATTTTTTAAAATAATAGTTGCGTGATACACATAGGTGGCGTTTTAACGATCTCTTATACCAAGTCATTTTTGAAAGTTCAAAATACTGTATCCCCAATCAAGAAACACTAAAATTAGGAAACAAAAGCAGAGATTCATGAAAAAGAGGGAAGACGGGAAACAAGAGGGATTAATGGCACGCTGTGGAAGGATTAGGAGCAGCGTAAACAGTGCTGCCGTTGGCGGCAGAATACCACACTTTTTCATGACGCTGTGATGTGTACTGGTTGAATTTAACATTAGGGGTGGCATCGTGGCACTTGAATTCTCGGTAGGCTGGTTGCCGCACGGCGAGGAGGTTAGGGGGATGAGGGTGGCACAACTAAAACAATGTCACCGCACAACGTCAACAATAATCTACCATTCATCAGTCACAGCCATAGCCACAGCACTCCGATTCTTCCTGCGCCTTCTGCCTTGGCGGAATCTCAATTGGGAATTTTTTAATTGATTCTGAGGCTGATTCCAATCTGACTGCGCGAAAAAGATAATTTTAAAATCCTCTAAATTCTCTCCTCGTATTTAAAAGTATTTTTACGCTTTAGTGTAATAATAGATTATTGATCGCTATTTTCCACACGAAAGGACGTAACAACATCAAACCCTGACGACAACATGCTTGCAACATCATGTGGTGGCGACAAGCTATGCGCTTCGTTCCAACGAGACTGCTGCGAGAGCAAACGTCAACTCATCCGGCGCGCCTTCAACTCAACGCAACGGCAACATGCACATCCGTCGAGTGCTAATACTTGTATCCAGGTTTTGGCTTTGCCGTCGTACTCAAACCGTTCTGTCAAAAAGTTGGTGGTGTAACAAACGTGCGTTACACTTCAGAAAATCTCAATACAGAGGTAAAACGCTCATCCAAGAACATTTTTCCCTCAAAGAGATTTGCTGTTTGATGTAACACTAGTTACGATCATTCAGGGGAGGCATCTGTAGACGCGTTTCGGGTCTAATTGGACCCATCATCAGTGCAGCAAACAGAATACCTCCTTGAGAGAAAATTGTGCTTGGATGAGTTTTTTCCCTCTGTATTGAGATTTTCTCAATTGTAACGCATGTTAGCTACACCACCAACTTTCTGTCTGAACGACTCGTACATCTACCGCAATCAGTTTGTAATCATGCACGGAGAAAAAAACCTCGTGCGTGGGACTGGGACCAGAAGTTTAGGTCATATGGATCTCTGAAGTTTTCGCATTGAGCATCTGAACACTTTAGGTCTAGCTGTCGAGGTTCGGATCACACATCTGAAACTTCAGTTCTTACATCTGAAGTACTTCAGATGTTAGAACCGAAGTTTTTCGGATGTGAGAACCGAAGTTTTTCGGATGTGAGAACCGAAGTTTTTCGGATGTGAAAACCGAAGTACTTCAGATGTAAGAACTGAAATTTCAGATATGTGATCCAAACCTCAGCAGCTGGACCTAAAGTGTTCAGATGCTCAATCCGAAAACTTTAGAGATCCATATGACCTAAACTTCAGGTCCCACGCACGAAGTTTTTTTTCTCTGTGTGACAAAGATTTCAAGCGAAAAATCAAAGCTTTTTTCTTTTATTATTATTATGACAAAGATTTAAGCAAAAAGATCATTTATCGCGGAGTTCCGAGGCTAGGCGCAGCGAGCCTTCTTACGGAACACCCCTCGTCGGATCCTATTGAGTGACACTGGTGACAGGTTGATAATATACCCTCTCGCGATCCGCGGAACAGGTCTGGAAGGGACGGGGGCGGAGAGGCGGTCTCGGTGGCGAGGAGGCGTGGAGGCGAACTGGCGTCCTTGAGAACGGCTCAAATAGCGGATTAATGAGCCTTGTGAAGTACTAATAAATATTGACACAGTTAAATGAGACAATTATATCATCCCCTGAAAGCGATCGCGCCACTAAAAAACGAGAGGCGGCGCGGCCCGGGCAGGCCCGACCATCTGTCAACCTCCGCTCCGTTGCGGGCTCGATACAAATAGGGACTTGTCGCTTCATGAATAAATCAATCATAATTCCCTCCCCGCCCCCCTGCTCACCCCCAACGACGCGCTCCTCGAATCTTTGCCGCCCTCCTTCGACAAGATTGTGATAAGGCAATATTTTCATTGCACTTGCTCTCTGCCGAGGACACCGAGTTGTCAAGTCAAGCTCTTGGCGGGGGTGCTTTTCGGAGCTTTTGAAAAGGGCGAGGCGTCGATGAGCTCAATGCGCAGGTTGGGATGCCCCGATACACGAGTTAGGCGCCATTATGCTGGAGAAAACTATTTGGAAATAAATTAAATCAAGAGGATCTACATGGAAAAAAGAGTACGGGGATTATGGATGATATGGGCAATTCCAATTAATTGTGGTGGTGGCCCAATAAACTAGGTTCCTAACCCAAATGGTGCATTGGTGCGGTGCTACTTAAATTAATTTAAAAAAGTCTATATCATTCAACAAATTAGGGTAGTACTGCAATTTTAGGGGATAACCCATGACACTTTTTTTCCGCGCGTGTGCACAGGATTTCCGTGCTCCAGAGTTCCTTTTATTTTATCTCATTTGCACATCTCTCCTTAAAGCATGAATACGTACACTTGATTAAGAGATAAGAAATGAAATGAGGATGTCAAAAAACTATTTGTCATTTTACTTTAAAATATTTGGATCAGTTTTGAAACGTGCGTATGGTGCAAGGTGTCTACTAAAACTGACTAGCATAAAAATCAGTATCTACAGCACTTTTCCAAAAAGTTCACGACCTCTTCAATGAAAAAATTCAATACTTTTCAGTACCAGAAATATACCGTATATTGATGGAGAAACGTCCAAACCACCCATCTCAAGTTTGCAACGTTGAAAACTTCCTGTCATACTTTATTTTTCAGATGGAAAACTACTCAAAGTCAATTTTTGAAAACTTCAGTGATTTTTCTCCTCCGTGCGACACAAATTCTACAAAAAAATTAAAGAAATGATTTTGGCATGTTCACAAGAAGGAAAATAAAACAAAAGCGAAGATTTTTGAACGTCGCAAACGAGATACGTGGTTTGGGAGCTTTACCGTCGATACGTCAAAAGAACAGATTGAAAATCGGTGACTGAAGAGGAAATGATAGGGTTTACCGCGACAATTTGACAAAAGACACAGCCTGCTGGTGAGGAGGGAGGTTTTGAGAGGGGTGTTACTCGCGGCTCTTATAAACGGTTGTGCGGTGTCAAACCGCTCATTTTCGATGACTCTAACCTATAATTTTCGAATGTTAAAAAAATCTACGAAGCTGCTGCGCGGGCGAGTAACATGTGCCGGGTTTTTTGCCTGCGGTTTGAAAATATAATACATCATATCGTACTGGGAAAAAAAAAAGAAAAAAAAAAAAAAAAAAAAAAAAAAAAAAAAGAAAAAAAAACACATTGGATCTAGAGTTCAGACTCTTACGAACATCGACAAGAAAAAGTACTCTTGATTCAATCAGAATCTAGCTTAAATCAAGAATCAAGCCTCTTAATTTAAGCGGATATCGTTTTAATTCAAGCAAAAAACCGATACAATCGAAAGTATTTTTTTCTGTCAGTGTCTTCAAGAGTCTGGACTCTAGATCCAATGTGTTTTTTCTTTCCAGTGCGACTGTGAAACTCCTAAAACCACGTATCTCGTTTGCAGTGCTTAAAAATCGCCAGTGGCTGGATATATTTTTGATGGACATAAATCAACATTATTTCTTGAAGTTTTCACGGAATTTTCTTCGCACTGAGAAGAAAAATTGCGAAAATTTTAAAGTATTGAAGCTGAGTAGTTTTCCATTTAAGAGATAAAGAAAGGCGGGAAGTCTGCAACGTCGCAAACCGAGATACGTGGTTTGGGAATTTCACCATCAATTCTATGTTCTTTCTGGAATATATTGAGATGAATGCAGCGTGCTACGTTGTAAATACGTTTAAACACAATGAAAGTAAAATTAAGCGCTCATTTTTAGCATTTAATATTTATACATTACTCACTGTCAACGCTGTTTGAATTCAGCAGATTTTTTTTGCATCTGCTGTTAAATAACTCAGCTACATTATAAAAGCTAAAATTGTGTTAATCTCTGAAAAAAGTTGCTGGTATGATTTGGAAAATATAATTGAAGTATTGAAGTGAACATTTTTTCGCACAAACAGTTTCGAATATTTTACATTCATTTTTTGAAAAATTTTCCCGCTGGTTTTATTTTCAAAGGCCTTGAGAGACGTCCGGTCCCGTGCGTGAGAATGACGACAGAAATTGCACTGGGGAAGCAAAAAACACATTGGATCTAGAGTCCAGACTCTTGAAAACAATGAGAAGAAAAAATACTCTTGATTCAATCAGATTTTTGCTTAGATCAAAAGTAAATCCGCTCAAATTAAGAGGCTTGGTGCTTGATTTCAGAAAAAATCCGATTGAATCAAGAGTATTTTTTCTTGTCGATGTTTTTAAAAGTCTGGACTCTAGATCCAATGTGTTTTTTTCCAGTGTAGAGATTATCACACATTCTTTGCGCCTTTGCACTGTGAAAAATGAAAATTTACGAACACAACAGTAGTGACGTCTCGTATGAAATCTTAATCAGTGATAGCCAAAACTAATTAGAATGACCATACCAGAGCAATTACGCGTTAATTTTATCACTATTATCACTGGTAAATATACTTCTATTAATGGTTATGGCTACCATTGATCAATAGTTCATATGGAACGCCACTACTTCGGTGATCCTAGCCGCTAGTTCTTCTCAGTGTGTGTATTGGCAGACAGGGACCCTCTTTTGAACTAAATTCGAGAGGGTATTTCTGGATTTCTTTGACGAAGACAAATGATATGTATTTTCAGGAGGAGAATCATCACTGTTGTCGTAAACCACGATGTTATGTGCTGTTCAAAGTGGAAAAAGATTCATATCTGGCCTTGTGCAGCAGACAAAAAGAGAGAAAGGGGAAAAATGGGGTTCAAGTCCACTCATCCGCCAAGTTTAGATTGCCAGCATTAAATTAAGTTCTAATGAAACATTCATTAGAATTATACAGAATTTCCGTTCATATTTGATTTGTTCGAGGAAAACCGTGCGTTTATTCCCGAAGAAAAAATATTTACTCAGAAAAATAAGCAGCGTCCATCAAATAAGAAAAGGTCGTTGAAATGTCCCCCTATTGTTCCAAAAATAAAAATTGTGGTGGGACATATTCGACGGGGGGCATAGGGGACACGAGGGGTCTTCGGACGAAACTCAGAAAAAAGGGCATTTTTGAACCGCGGTTCCAATAAATTTGTCAATCATAGTTCTGGGGTTCGCTGAAAGTCGGAGAAAATTACTTTGGGCCCTTTTGAATGACCTGATTAAAGGAACCTAAGATAATTTTTGAAGCAATGAGTAGTCCTAGTCAGTATCAATCCTAGTTTTGATAAACCTTGTCTGTTTTTTTCTGTGTCAATAACCACTAAAAGAAGAAATCTACGCAACTCTTCAACGATGATGCTAACTTTCGATAGTGAGGAATTCTTAGAATTAAAGTTGGGTTGAGGGCATCTTAACCATCGGATCGGTACTTCATTGCGACGATGAAAAGAAACAAGGGCGTTTTTCGAGAAAGGCCTAAGTTGGAGAGGATAAAATCAGATGCAGAAAGTTGAATAATCGGGGCTAGGGTGAGAAAAGCTTCCACTCTATGACGTCATACCCATCCTCAGGCACCAATTCTGGCATCAACACCGCGCCATTCAACAAATTACGTATCCGCGAACGTACTCAAGAAAATGTTGCCAAAATTAAAATAAATTCCCTTATTTCAAACTGTCGATAGTAATATTTTCACGTTGGCATTAATTCAAAATAAGCGAAAATTATATTTTCAAAAAATTTGTAGAGTCACTGCTTAGTATCAACATGCATGTTACATATAATAAATACATTATCGACCGCATCGCTGGTATTTTGTGAGATTTTAGTGCAGTTCGGAAGTCGCAGACGAATTGTTGCCCTTCTGACATGAGAACGTATGTAACCATTCCACGAGTGTCGAGAACCCTAGAAAACTAGGAGTTATATTGATAACTAGATAATAGTTATTGATATTGATGGCGGGGCTCATCTGCTAGTATGGTTACGCTTTTAGATCAGAGAACCGACAAGATACCCCAATTAGACATCTTTCAAATACTCAGTCAGATCGTTAATTGTTGAAGATCAGCCAATTTTTGCAAATTGTTTATATTTTACATGATATTTTACATGATACAAATTAAAAGGTTCTTATTTTGTCAATAATTTGATGCAAAAATAGATCGAACCATCAGTTATGATCAAATTTAAAAGTTCAAATGGTTAATTTTAAAAAGTCAATTTTTTAAAAACCGTTTAGTTTATAATAGCGGCCAATGTTGAAATATATGTTCGCACCGGAACACTAGACACCCTTAGACGAATCATTAATTATTCACAAGATTTTTCATCTAATGTTTGGATCCTTCGTAGGAATATAGCAAATGAATCATGATATCGAAATGAAAGAGAATCAAAAACTAACTATCGACTCGGACAATTGGCAAATGTCCTATTTAGCATTTTGCCTGCGCGCATAATGAGGTAATTTTTCAGGCGTGCAGCGGCAACATCGCTTTTCATTCACCGATCGCTGCATCGTGCTGTTCTCCTCTTTTTTATTTAGTGTTTCTTCTCTCTCGGACACACTCTATCGGTTGGGTTCAATTTGTATAAAGGCTTAACATTGGACAATTGAGAGAATTAATCTTTCGATAGCTTTGGGCGGTTAATAAGCCTACATACGTGGCCCCATGGTCTCCTGTCAGTTAACTATGGGAAACAGCTTAACTCCACGAGACAGGGGCTCCATTTTGTTTATTTTGCTAGATCCCTGCGCCCTCCCCCTACCTTAGCCTGCATTCTGGCAAATAACCCGTTTCCTTTTTTCCTCTGTTTTATTCGGTTCACCCATTCGCGACTCCCTCCATCCCCCCTCGTCACCCCCTCTTTCTTTTTTCCCTTTCCTTCGAGGCCACCGCCCGAACCCTTCCGATCTGATCCAGTGGCGAGGCGTGAATGATTTATTATCGATATATTCCTATTGAAGCTATGGTAAAGAATCGATTATTAAGGTGTTCGCTGCGAACACCCTGTTAATTGATCCTTTTCCATTGGTTTAAATGGTGGATCAATCAATATATCGCAAAGCACGCCACGCCACTGATCTGATGGTTCTGATTTCACCCGCAAAGTTAATCAATAACAGTGGCGAGGCGTGAATTATCGATTATCGATATTTTTCCGTTTAAAGTTGTGATAAAGAATCGATTATTGAGGCGTTCGTGCGGACACCCTGTTTATCGATCCTTTTCCATAGGTTTAAATGACAGACCAATCGATACATCGTAAATCACGCCACTGATCAATAACAATCGCGTCTCGTCTAATCAGTCGTTAAGTTCCTCGAGTTTCGAAGTCAGTCAAGGAAAAACCAGAAGTAAAGGGATATTACGGGGGACCAATTGAGATTGTAACTTCATACGACTGGTTCAAGAGGTGGTTGAATTTGGTGGTGAAGAAGGGAAAATACATTGCTTAGATGTTGAAAGAAAGTTAATCTCCTTGCGGCGTGTCGGACTGCGCATATAGACTGCATCAGAGACCGTTAGAGCGATAAATCAATGTGGCGTTTCTCCTGCGGGCTGATTATTGAAACTGATAGACCAAGCTATAGACAAAGACGACATGGGGAACATGGAACGATCCTGTTGGTTCAAACGGGTGGTTGTTTTCGACTAAATGTGAAAATGATGGACTAACTATATGGTCTCTAGCGGGTTGCCGATAGTTTATCTATTACTTACCTCCTTTGTCCATTGCAACCACTCGCTTCCACCAATAAGATCGCTTTATGTTCAGTTTCTTGATCTATCGCTTTGTCAATCCATTTCAATAATCAGCCCGCTGTTCAGGCTTACGGCGAGGGATATAAACGTTGGGTTCTTGTCATTTTAACTTGTGTTTTTTAGAGTAAAAGTGTCCGTTGGAACTGAATCTTACTCGGAGAATAAAGCAGGTTGAAATTTTTTGGGGGATTTTGAGGAAAACGAGATTCCAGATTAAAAACTGCACTACACGGAAAAAACGAGTTTAGGGTTGGGACCTACATGTTAGTGCTGGGCACTAACGAGGGTTAGGTCAAATGGAGCCAGCAAGTCAGAGGAGTGCTGGGCACTAAACAGCTCGAGGCTGGGTCACTAAGGAAGAAGTATAGTGTCAAGCACTAAAGTGACTTTGGAGCGAGCGTAAAATATGAAACGTCTCCGCCTGGGATCGAGCTCGGGATGCGCCGGTGGAAGACCAGCGCGTTACCACCAGGCTATCGTGACTCCGACCACTCGTGGGTGAATTTACACCTGTTAAGCGCAACTACGTCTCGCGGCATCTGATTAGCACTACTCATGTTCAGTGCCCACCTGCACTGCCTTCCGGTGTTGAGCTGTACAGCGCTTAGACGCCAGCCCTCAACTACTCCCCACTAAACGGCCAGTAGTGCTCAACACTAGTCTTGTTTTTTCCGTGTAAGTCTTGTGGCTGATATGAATTTTAAACCCCTGTTTAGAAGCTAGAGATTTGGCTTTGATTGATTTTTGTTTCTTCATACATATGTATATTACACGCCGTTTACGGAATCGGTCATTCCGCTGAATGGGCTGCTGTTCGGTCATTTCTCGGCGGAATGACTTAAAAACCTCTGATCTCCTGGCCATCCTCTAGCCTATGCTTTGATGATCGCCTCCCACCATTAACTTTTCTGTTTTTCTGACGTCTAGGCCTCACTTCTGATATTTGACAACCAACTTCCGAGCCATGTATTCTGAGTAACCACCACTTGATCATCAGCAAAGCACTATAAGTGAAAAGGGTGTCGATCTCATTTAAAGGAACGCCCATACCAGAACATTTCCTTTTCCATTCTTTTCAAACTTGTTCCAAGAAAACTTTAAACAAATTGGGCGAAAGACAACACCCCTGTTTTGATCCCTTGTTTATATAAAAATCCTCGGAAAATCTCCTTTAACACCGAATCTTAGAGAAATTAATGGATCGCTATCAGCGGCAGTTGGGAGTCATGGAGCGCACAGAAGCGCTATAAGAGTGACTTATTGTTAGTATGACGACTGGAAATTTGGCCAATCCATGAATTAACTGCCCAGTCCGCGAGTTTATGCAGCATCAAATTCAAAGAGTTCATGCCGTAGCAGGAATTGGCTAAGTGAGTTGGTGCGACAAGTTCGCCTTCAATTTCGAGTGATACTGTGCCACGCTCGGGTGTTCGAATAGTTGCATCGCGCGCTTCCGCAGGCTATAAGTATTGTAATGGAGAAGATAAGTAAGGTATACTCAACATTAGTAAATCAAATGTCCGACCTCTCAAATTGACTCGCTTCACTATATAGTGAGAAGATGATGATGACCAAAATGCATCCGATATAAATTAACGTGATGCATTTAACTTCAGAGAATTGCGGCGTAACTAATACACACTGGAAAAAAAAAAAAACACATTGGATCTAGAGTCCAGACTCTTAAAAACATTGACAAGAAAAAATACTTTTAATTAAAGCAGATTTTTGCTTAAATCAAAACGAAATCCGCTCAAATTAAGAGGCTTGATTCTTGATTTAAGAAAAAATCCGATTGAATCAAGAGTAATTTTTCTTGTCGATGTTTTAAGAGTCTGGACTCTAGATCCAATGTGTTCTTTTTTTCCAGTGCAGTTTCTTTAATATAGAAAAACAATTCATGCTGTTTGAGAAAAATTTGGCAAAAAAGTGTTAAATGTTGCGAGACGTGGTGCTGGCGAGGCTTGACTGATGCAAAGGACGTACGCTGCACTAGTTTTTGTGAAAAAGCTCTTAGCTTACTGCTAGCGAACGCAGCTTTCGGCCGATGAGCGTGAGTTCCGTTTGTGACTGCTGACTTTTCTCGTAAACTCCATGTTTCCCTCGAGTGTTCTTTTTTGTTGATTCTCTTTGTGTGTCGCGCGTTTTATTTATTTGTTTATCCATTTACCTTCCCCAATGTTGATTTTAATTAAAAACAAAACCCCGTTTCAAAGGGACCACTTTGAGCGCACGCGGTAATCACCATGCGTTCGGCCGACTGCGACTTTCGGAATCCGTCTGATAAACATTTGTGTTTGCTCATCTTGTATTTTTCCACCTTTTTTTGTTCGGCTCATCATTTCATTTTCCAGGAAAGCGTTCCGGTCTGAGTTGTAAAAATTTAGAGGGAATGATGCATTACCTGCTTTGGATAAATACACGCACGGGGGCAGATTAATCTGGGCCTCCGCAATTTGATATAACGCGCTGGGTATTCGCAAAAAGCTCAACAAACCTTCCTGATCAAAATTTTGTTGTATATACAAAAATTTAAAAAAAAAAAAATCCTTTAGAATAAATCTTTGATTTTGAGGAATTTGGCAATAATCATAAGTTTAAAAGATGTTTTTTTTTGCCTTTCTTCAGCTCAGCAGACTTAATAAATTAGGGACTTACGAATCGTAGATCCGGAACGAATGGTATGCAGATTCGGTAATTTCAGCTTATGACGTCAAAATACGGATTTCTCTACGTATGTATTTTGTTGGCTTTCAGTGATTTTACTTTGCTCCGAGTAAGTGTAACAATTTTCACAAATTGGTAATGTCACCGACTTCTTTCACAAGCTGCGGTAATATTATCAGATATCGAAGAAAAAATGAGTAAAATTCCTGACAAATTCGAAAAGATGGCGATAGCTGATGACGCCGTATTGCCTTTTTATTCTATAAATTGACACTTGGCAAAACCGCTTGCATTTACAGAGCGACCGAGAAGAGTTGAAGACGCGGCCAAATTCAAAGAGGAAAAAATTGGATTTAAAAAACAAACAGGGAGAGAGCGATACAGAATCGATCCTTCGAGGGTTGCACGACCCCTAACCGCGAGGGCACCCCAGCCATCGACCCGGTATCAACCCATAATTAGTTTAAACTCGAAAATCTTTGAGGGTAACCATCCGCTCATTTCAGTTTGTTTCAAGTTTTCAAAATGCATACTCAAAAGCCACGGAGGGGTGCCTTCCATCGCCTTATTTCAGCCCATTTGGTTGTGAAACGTAACCCTTTGAAAAAGATCAACCCTGTTTTGAGGTACGAGGGCGTAACGAGGAAACGATAATTGCCCACTGCACCAATTTTACGAGGGGAATGCAAAAAAATAACTTGGTTCACTACAACTCCATCTGTCAAGAAAAAGTTCTACGCACACTTTACTTCAAACCTACTTAAGACCATTTTGAAGTCAAACGAGTAGAGAAAAACCAAGTAAATGCCAATTTTTCTACAGTTTTAGGACGCCCCCGTTACCGAAAAAAATTAACTCTAACAAAGAAATGCAGATGATTATTTTTTCTTTCTCATTGGCAGTTTTATTTATGGACGTACGGAATGGCTTACGTAATTCTTACCATGTTTTTATGGTTTATTTCCAGAGGCTGTCCATAAATACGTAACGCGATTTTCCAATACTTAAACACCTGAAATCTTAGAGGTTTTGTGGAATCTTTTTGCACTTTTCATTGAAGTTTTCTGAGTGTATCTGTGTTTTCTGTTGTTAGGTTTAAGAGTTTTCATTGTCAGATAGGCGTGGGCTTAGAGAGAGAGTTCCTACAGGAGATCTACCCACCCCCGTCCACCCACCTGAGGGCTCTTGGGTTTCCCTGCCCCTCCTAAAAAAAATTGTGATAACACGTAACCAATCTTCTGCTGTTGACTAATATGCTGCAATGGAGGAGCGCCTTATGAGTGAGTCTTCAGACGTTGCCGAATTCTTTTTGATAATATATGAATTTCAGGGAAATTTGTGAATATTTAGGTATCCTCGAATTTTTCAGAGAATTTGATTCGCGACAGTGTTCGAAACTAACTGGCGCCAACGCGCCAAATGCGCCTGAAAAATGAAGGCTCTGTGCCAATGTGGCCCCTAAAAATTGCCCCCTAAAAATCTGCATTTTCACAGGAAGTCACACGAAGAAAGGAAAACAAATCTACTTGAATTGAAAAACTCAGAATTTTCAGCACTACAAGTGAAAGTTTGCTTTTTCTATTCTTCACGATTTCATTCTTAGTGCCTTTGTCTTCCCAAGTTACAGCTACTTCCTAGTTCTGTTACGAGAACATCTTGCGGCTAACTTTTCACTAAATGCGCCGTAATATATAGGCGAAAAGTCGATTTGGCCCCTAAAAAATCTTCAATGGCGCCTAAGAATCGGGCTTGATGCGCCACATGCCTCCTAAAACTCTAAGGTGAGTTTCGAACACCGATTCGCGGTCAGATCGAAATTATCTAAAAACACTTGTAATCCTCCTCATAAATACTCATTTCACCTGAGGAAATTTGGCAACGTACGATGGTTCATACGGCGTTTTTCCTTTGCAGCAGTATTGTTGCGTAGTCCACAATATTTCACCGGTGTTTTCAAGGCCCACGTTGGGACAGCTACGAGAACTAGCTCGGGATTGGGACGATGGCGCTTACAGCTTATCCCTCGCTCGCGAGTCTGGAACAGGGAGCAGGGAGCAAGGGATGGGCCGGGATCGCCCGCGGCCTCGGAATCGGGTCCCTGTAGCGGCGGGCGGCGGCCGACGAGTTGGGTCCTCTGTTTAATTCAAACGACGCGACGCGGAGACGCGGATCCTGCCCCGGCCACATAGGCACACCGCCATGCGTCCGCGTCGGCAGATTGAAAAGCCAATTAATTAAACTTTCTCCTCACTCCTCCGATACTCCGGCGTCATTAGCTCAGCCTCCGCACATAAAGGAGTCCTTTCCAGAGGTGATACAGATGGCCTCGAAGTGCTAATACACGTATCTTTGTTTGCGGCGCTGCACCCGAGTGGCAGTTTTTCAACGGAAAAATCATGATATTTTAAACTTAACTTGCAAATTGTTTTAACAGTTTTTCGGCGAGAGAATCGCTAGGATCGTCAGCATTTGAGCGATTACTCTTAAACTTGTTGCAGTTTTATCTCTAAAAATGGCGTTCGGGGATGAAATTACGTCGCTCAGGAGACTGTCAACTGCTACGAAAACACGGACCTCGATAATGTTAATGCAAAACCGCTAAGTTGAAAAAAAAAAAAAAAAAAAAAAAAAAAAAAAAAAAACACTGTTTGACAGGAATCAGCCTATTGAATTGCAAGATGATTATCTTCCCATTATCATTTATCAAGCGGATACTCTCCCTGGTCTTGAGAGTATTTCTTTTTTCAGCATTAGGAAACTTTTTGAAAAGTTTCAAAGTATTGTGTTGCTCCATCTTTCGTACTGGAAAAAAAAAAAAAACACATTGGATCTAGAGTCCAGACTCTTGTAAACATCGACACGAAAAAATACTCTTGATTCAATCGAATTTAAGCTTAAATCAAGAACCCAGCCTCTTAATGAGCGGATTCCGTTTGATTTAAGCTTAAATCTGATTGAATCGAGAGTATTTTTTCTTGTCAATGTTTTCAAGAGTCTGGACTCTAGATCCACTGTGTTTTTTCCAGTGTGTGAAAAAATGAGTAAAGAGAGAAAATAAGGCAACGTAACCCCAATTCTGGGTAAAGTCGCCTATTACTTTCTGAAATTTTCAAAAGTAAAAAAATTCGTAGCTGCATATTCTCCAAAAACTTCTCTTTACATCGATTGAAGTAAATATGTGTTGGATCAATACAATACTGTATCGAATTTAAGCAATAGTGATATCGTGGAACAAAATTTTGACTTCAATCAACGGAAACCTGTCGTACAGACCAATTTTCAAAACTGTTTATGGAGGACGTGGCTTGCGTTCATTTAATGCATTTGATTAAATGACTTGACTGAAAATGACAAAAGCCGAGTACGCAAAGCTGAAACACCATACGCTGCCTAACGTAGCTGCAAACTCCACAGTATCTGACATAAATGAAAAAGAGAGATCTGTCTGATTATAGGAAGCGTAGCACAGTGCACCGCTACACCCATTTGTTTTTCTTCCTTGAAGTGCACCGCTAATTTGTTTTCGCGGAAATGCCGGAATTAAATAAATACTCATTAAAAATAACGCTTTGTAAATAAGCCTTTTCGTGCAACGCTTGTTGCGGCTCCGCGTCCTACAGGCGCGCGAGAGCTCAAACTGTAAACTTACAATAATTCAAACCGCGCCAAGATACACGGTCCAAAAGTGGCGTAACATTGAGCACGAATTCAAATGATTTTGCACAGTTGTAAGTTATCTTCGAGCAGAACTCCTTCCGTCTCAACAAGTTTACGATTGATGCTCCCAATAAAACTTTTAGGTCTTTCGCTAAAAATCCAATCTTATTTCAATGAAAATATCGAAGGCCAACGTGCAAGACCGCATATCTCCGATTGCGACGTTGCAGATTTCCCTCCATACTTTATTTTTTCATTGAAAAATCAGGCAGCGTAATTTCTTGCCATTCTTTACTTTTCCTTTGAAAAACTAATCAGCGTTATTTCTTAAAAATATCCCCGATTTTTCCGCTCTGTTGGGAGAATGTTTTGTGTAAAAAACCTGCAGAGTTGGCTATTTTCTCTTCAAAAAATTGTAAAGAGCTTCTGAGCTCTACAAATCTAATGTTATTTCAATAGAAATATTGATGACCAAAGTGCGAGACCGCGTACCTCCGTTTGCGACGTTGCATATTTCCCGCCATCCCTTATTTTTTCTTTGGAAAACTAGGGAACGTATAATTTCATGAAAATGTCTCTAATTTTTCTTTCCTGCTAACAGAAGGCACTGTGTAAACAACCTTGCGTCTCTTCAAAAAATTGAAAAAGATACGGAAATTTTGCAACACTGCAACGGAGTTGTGCGGTTTTGCACTTTGGCCACCAATGTGAAGCAGTGGCGTGGCGTGCTTTGCGATATATCGATTGATCTGCCATTGAAACGTATGGTAAAGGATCGATTAACGGAGTGTTCTTAGCGAACACCTTAATAATCGATTCTTTACCAAGGATTCAAATAGGGAAATATCGATAATCGATCATTCACGCCACGCCACTGATGGGAAGAACCGTATATGCTGAGGTTCAATGTATGATATTTTTTTACGCTTGAATCTTAGATTTATTTGCTGTTCATGTATCCTGATCTTGCGGGATCCCGAAAATATAGGAGGGGATTAAAGTTGAAAGTTACGTAGACAGCTAATCGGGGGTGGAATATGAGATTTGACGCGCAGGACAATTAGACTCTGATAGTATGAAAATGATACGATAAAGAGAGTTCCCTAGGGACGGGCGAGTAAAAAGACCGTAGCTAATTGTCTCGTTAAAAGTCATGCACCACTACCCCTAAATCTAGGGTCTGTCTTATACGCGTTCTGTCCCTTTCTCTTTATATCTTTACTTTGCCCTAACCTATCCCATGACGTCGAATCCTCTCTACAGCAGGGCACTTTTAAATCTTTCCAGAGCGAACTACGGAATCGGCAAACGCTTCAACGATAAAAACTTAAAGCTCTCATTTTGAGATGGAATTCTACCATGTTTCTTGGTGGTTCTTTGACCTCCATTTGCCTTACGATAAGGTACTTCAACATTCCACCATTCATTTCGAGGTAGGAAGGGGGGTCAGTAACAAAAACGAAAATCTGAGCAAATGTGAGCAAATGATTATGCGTCGTTACCAATTTTAGCTCAATTGGACAAAATGGGGATGCTGCCTTTGACGTCCCCCAAAATGCCGCCTGTCATTTGCGGAGGAAGATGGATAAAAGGGGGAGCAACGAAGACAAGGCCTGAGTAAAGGCGAACTAATGATTATGGGTCAGATGTCAGAAAATTCAGATGAAATTTTTGGGGGACACATGCCTGCACAAAAAAAAAATGAAAATTTTTGACGTGAGCAAATGACGAGGAAAAGAGAAAATTTAAAAATTTTCATTTTAACTTCGCGGACATTCTTACCAGCACCTCATATGCCTGAATTTCCCCTTTTTATAAATAAAAACTAATGGGACAACATTTTGCAATGCGGAACTGCAATTTCTGGCTCATCCATAAAAATAAAATATATGCACACGGAAAATAATGGTATACACGTTGTTTCTTAAACCGAGCCAGAAATTGTAGTTCCTCATTGCAAAATGTAGTCCAATCTTTCATTTATCAGACAATATTGGGTTTTTAACATGTTCACCCTGCTTTGCACAGAATATTGATAAGACAGGGGGTGTCTACTAAAACAGGCTGAACAAAAATAAGTACTTTCACGGTATTTTTTCAATACATTCTCGAGAAATTCAGTACCTCCTCCAACAGAAAAATTACGTACTTTTTCAGTACCTCCATTTGACGAAATAAAAAAAATGACAAAAATTTGAAATTGCACCAAAAATAACAAAAAATTAAAAAAAATCTCGGACCTTTTTGCGGAATTTCCGCATTTTTTCGGCACTTCCGGACTGCCCTTAAAAAATCAGTGCTATTTCCGGACTTTCCGAAAATTCCGGACTTGTAGACACCCTGTAAGAAAACCAAACGTGTGTTGCTTTAATTACCACCTGCTCCATCGGTCCATCACCGATTTCGAGACTTCACCCCTCACTGGTAACGCACTTCATCGGCGACGAAGCTCAACACGCGGCGAAAATATCAAAGATGTGGAAAATGATTATATCCTTGGAGTGGCGATTATTTCCTTTCTTTTTCCGCGGTTAAAACAAACAAGCTCCGCGGCGAGGGTGGAAGAATAGGCGCGCGCAGTCAATATGTCACGGAGCGCGACGAATTGTGCGTGCGCGAGGGAGGGAGGGGGAGGGAACGGACACGCGTGCCGGGCGGTCGGGGGTCGGCCCACGCCGTAATAGACCTCTTCACCCACTGCCACCCTCCGGGATAAAAAAGTGAGAGTCGGATCAGCTCATTACGACCACCACCGCGTCGAGATCATGATCATGGCCAGCATCTCAAAATAACGCCGCTGCAATTTCGGGATACCCTAACCTCACTTTTCGTTGCAGCGATGACCCTCATCCTTGGAGTTTAGCGCTGAGACGAAGAAAGATCCTTCACTGCTATCCAAAGACATAAAGACGGAGGGCTAAAAGCAAAAAATGAAGCTTCTTTTCAACCACCTCTACTATTGGCTAGAGGATTGGCGGGGAAATCGGGACAAGTTTGAAATTCAAATGTAGGGCGGGAACTAAATAAAATTGCGGAAACAAAGTATTCTAGGTTGATTTTTGCCCAAATTCACTTACCCACTCATATTTTTTTAACTTTAGGTTAGTTTTGGTCCGTCGTCGACCGATTAATTTCATTTGGGAGTAACGGTCATCTAGCACTGTAACGGCCTGTTTGAACCTGCAGAACCACCATGAGCAGAAGAAAAACTAACTTTATCTGAGATTACTGCCTGTTACTGAGCAAAAGTAGGTGTATTATATTAGGACGTAGACCGAACTTTCTTAATATAATCGTTTCAGGCATTTAAAACACGTTTAGAAGAAGAAATAAGGAAAAATCAAGAGGACAAGTTCAAATCAAATTTCCGTTTGCCGCCATGGATTCCCGCGCTCATTTACACACTCACACAAGCACCCAGCGCCAAACCAGGCTTCACTTTTTTCCCGTGATTTTAGATACGAGCACTCCGTCTTGATGTCTTTGCTGCTATCTTGCAATGATGGAAGCTTTTACTTTGGGACTTCAACATTCAACTGTTGACCTACTTACTAGGTGGATGTTGAACAACGTGTTGGGTATTTCGTTTCGCCAACATAATGAAGTTTGGCAAACTTGTTTGGCTCATCACGGCACTCGAGGCTCATCATCCACCTAGTAGTAGGTAGGTTTTCAGTCGCAAAGAGGTTGGTGACTGTTGCTCCCTCGTAATTTTCCATAAGAAAGTGTTGAATCCCCAAAAGTAAAATTCTTCACCTGTCGCCATGAGACAAGTGAGGGGTCTCTCTCTGTCTTTGATTTAGTGCAAAAGAGGAGCAAAATGGAGAGGAAAATTGTCCCCCCACCCCTGAAACTTCCTTAGATTCAAAGCACGTCCGCATTGTAAATAAATAATGTTTAAATGGGTAACATTGGGTAAAAAAAACTTTTTGACAAATTCTGGTGTTATTCGTTCGCGAGGACGGAATGTTAATTTTTAATGATTATTCTAACGTAAGCAGCAAGGAAAATTTCCAGTAAGACTAGATGCAACTATTTGAGCTCGGAAATATGTTTAATGGTATCTCAGTTAAATGAAGGCGCACGGGTACAGCTCGAGACTTGTCAAATCGCATACTTAAATAAGTCTGGTTTGACGAGCCAAAAGTCCAGCTTCAAATATCAAATGCTCGGTTTGCTGAACTTCAAAATCGCTGATATCGAACACCAGCACCATGCACATAGGTTCATGTGATGAATCTTTTTTTTCCGGTGTAGATTACAAAGCTATCTCTTCATTCACTGTATTTATGTTTGTTTAGTATGAAATTGCATTTTTTATATAAGTCGATGCAAAACAGGTATCTCCTACTCTATTAAACATACTCTCTCAGGTTGAGGCAATTTTTCCATCCAAACAAAAACGTCTACCCGGTATACTTGTTTTAAGATTTAAAAACCAAAATATGCATTCTTTTTTTTGCATCTCACTAGCATAACTTTCCAAACAAACCACGGATTCGTCCAAACAAAGGAACGAATCCAAAAAATCCGTTCTTTCCGATGAAAACCACATTTTCCTCCGACAGAAACAAGTTCTATTCACGAGTCTTTAGAAAAGATTTTAAAAGCAGAAAACTAAAGCCTCGACACGATCCCTCTCCCCCTCCCTTCCTATTCGCAGCCACAGCTTCATTATTCGAGCTCCCGTTCGTAAGATAGGCAAAGCCTGGCCGCGCGCTCTATCTTCCGCAGCGAATCAGAGAGGCCTCAAGTTATCTTGAATTTATTTTTCAATTTGTCAAAGCCGCAGCTTAAGCACTTAATGCCCGGGAAAAAAGAGAGATGAAATCGATGAGATAATGACAGACAGTCAGACAGTGGGAGAGAAAGGGGTTAGTTTTTAAGTAGTGATTCGGGAGGATTTAACGAGGGCCGCCACCAGGGGAGGGGGTGGGGGGGGGGTTG